>JAMOIN010001313.1:0-50338 GCA_024666655.1 Dascyllus trimaculatus | reverse complement strand
CACAGCCCAGCACACCGGGCTCCCCAGCCCAGCACACGGGGGCCCCCAGCACCACTGCCCGCCTGGCTCTCCAGCAGAGCATTTTCAAACCGCTCCCCAGCAAAGCCTGTCCACATGGCTCCCCAGCAGCACAGCCCAGCACACCGGGCTCCCCAGCCGCGCTCACCGGGCTCCCCAGCCCCGGTCACCGGGCTCCCCAGCACAGCACACGGGGGCCCCCAGCACCACAGCCCGCCTGGCTTTCCATCAGAGCCTGTTCACACCGCTCCCCAGCACAGCCTGTCTACACGGCTCCCCATCACCACAGCCCAGCACACCGGGCTCCCCAGCCCAGCTCACCGGGCTCCTGAGCACGGAACACGGGTGCCCCCAGCACCACTGCCCGCCAGGCTCTCCAGCAGAGCATTTTCAAACCGCTCCCCAGCAAAGCTTATCCACACGGCTCCCCAGCAGCACAGCCCAGCACACAGGGCTCCCCAGCAAAGCTCACGGGGCCCCCCAGTACAGCACACGGGGGTCCACACCATCACAGCCCGCCTGGCTCTCCATCAGAGCGTGTTCACACCGCTCCCCAGCACAGCCTGTCTACACGGCTCCCCATCACCACAGCCCAGCACACCGGGCTCCCCAGCCCAGCTCACCGGGCTCCCCAGCACCACAGCCCGCCTGGCTCTCCATCAGAGCCTGTTCAAACCCCTCCCGAGGATAGTGAGTCCACACGGCTCCCAAGCACCACAGCCCAGCACACTGGGCTCCCCAGCCCAGCTCACAGGGCTCCCCAGCACAGCACACGGGGCCCCCCAGCACCATAGCCTGCCTGGCTCTCCCACAAAGCCTGTTCACACCCCTCCACAGATGAGCCTGTCTACACGGCTCACCAGCACAACAGCCCAGCACACCGGGCTCCCCAGCAAAGCACACGGGCCCCCCCAGCACCATAGCCCGCCTTGCTCTCCATCAAAGCCTGTTCACACCGCTCCCCAGCAGAGCCTGTCTACACGGCTCCCCAGCACAACAGCCCAGCACACCGGGCTCCCCAGCCCATCTCACCGGGCTCCCCAACACAGCACACGGGCCCCCCCAGCACCATAGCCCGCCTGGCTCTCCAGCAGAGCCTGTTAAACCCTCTCCCCAGCAGAGCCTGTCCACACGGCTACCCAGCACCACAGTCCAGCACACCGGGCTCCCCAGCACAGCTCACCGGGCTCCCCAGCACAGCACACGGGGGGCCCCCAACACCACAGCCCGCCTGGCTTTCCATCAGTGCCTGTTCACACCGCTCCTTAGCAGAGCCGGTCCACACGGCTCCCCAGCAGCACACCCTAGGAAACCGGGCTTCCCAGCCCAGTTCACCGGGCTCTACAGCACAGCACACGGGGGGCCCCCTGCACCACAGCGCGCCTGGCTCCCCAGAAGAGCCTGTTCACACCGCTCACCGGCAGAGCCTGTCCACACGTCTCCCAAGCAACACAGCCCAGCTCACCGGGCTCCCCAGCACAGCACACGGGGGCCTTCAGCACGACAGCCCGCCTGGCTCTCCATCAGAAACTGTTCACACCGCTCCCCAACAGAGATTGTCCACACGGCTCCCCAGCAGCACAGCCCAGCACACCGGGCTCCCCAGCCCAGCTAACCAGGCTCCCCAGCACAGCACACGGGGCCCCCCAGCACCACAGCCCGCCTGGCTCTCCAGCAGAGCCAGTTCACACCGCTCCCCAACAGAGCCTGTCCACACGGCTCCCCAGCACCACAGCCCAGCACACCGGGCTCCCCAGCCCAGCTCACCGGGCTCCCCAGCACAGCACACGGGGGCCCCCAGAATCTCAGCCCGCCTGACTCTCCATCAGAGCCTGTTCACACCGCTCCCCAGCAGAGCCTCTCTACACGGCTCCCCAGCACCACAGCCGAGCACACCGGGCTCCCAAGCCCAGCTCAACGGGCTCCTCAGCACAGAACAAGGGGCCCCCCAACACCACAGCCCGCCTTGCTCTCCAGCAGAGCCTTGTCAAAGCACTCCCCAGCAGAGCCTGTTCACACCGCTCCCCAGCAGAGCCTGTCTACACGGCTCCCCAGCAGCACAGCCCAGCACATCGGGCTCCTCTGCCCAGCTCACCGGGCTCCCCAGCACCACAGCCCGCCTGGCTCTCCATCAGAGCCTGTTCAAACCACTCCCCAGCAGAGCGATTCCACACGGCTCCCAAGTTCCACAGCCCAGAACACTGGGCTCCCCAGTACAGCTCAAAGGGTTCCCCAGCACAGCACATGGGGCCCCCCAGCACCATAGCCTGCCTGGCTCTGCAACAAAGCCTGTTCACACCCCTCCACAGCAGAACCTGTCTACACGGCTCCCCAGCACAACAGCCCAGCACACCGGGCTCCCCAGCCCAAATCAACGGGCTCCCCAGCACAGCACAAGGGGCCGCCGAGCACCACAGCCTGCCTGGCTCTCCAGAAGAGCCATTTCACACCGCTCCCCAGCAGAGCCTGTCATCACGGCTCCCCAGCAGCAAATCCCATCACACCGGGCTTCCCAGCCCAGCTCACCGGGCTCCCGAGCACAGCACACGGGGGCCCACATCACCACAGCCCGCCGGGCTCTCCATCAGAGCCTGTTCACATCGCTCCCCAGCAGAGCCTGTCTACACGGCTCCCCAGCACCACAGCCCAGCACATTGGGGTCCCCGGCCCACCTCACCGGGCCCCCCAACACATCACAGGGGGGCGCCTAGCATAACAGCCCGCCTGGCTCTCCATCAGAGCCTGTTCACATCGCTCCGCAGCAGAGCCTGTCTACACGGCTCCCCATCACAAAAGCCCAGCACACCGGGCTCCCCAGCACCACAGCGCAGCACACGGGGCTCCCCAGCCCAGCACACCGGGCTCCCCAGCACAGCAGACGGGGCCCCCCAGCACCACAGCCCGAATGGCTCCCCAGCAGAGCCTGTCTACACGGCTCCCCAGCACCACAGCCCAGCAAACCGGGCTCCCCAGCCCAGCTCACCGGGCTCCACAGCACAGCACACAGGGCCCCCCAGCACCACAGCCCGCCTGGCTCTTCAGCAGCGCCTTTTCAAACCCCTCCCCAGGATAGCGAGTCCACACGGCTCCCAAGCACCACAGCCCAGCACACAGAGCTCCCCAGCCCAGCTCACAGGGCTCCCCAGCACAGCACACGGGGCCCCCCAGCACCATAGCCTGCCTGGCTCTCCAACAAAGCCTGTTCACACCACTCCACAGATGAGCCTGTCTACACGGCTCACCAGCACAACAGCCCAGCACACCGGGCTCCCCAGCAAAGCACACGGGCCCCCCCAGCACCATAGCCCGCCTGGCTCTCCATCAAAGCCTGTTCACACCGCTCCCCAGCAGAGCCTGTCTACACGGCTCCCCAGCACAACAGCACAGCTCACCGGGCTCCCCTGAACCACAGCCCGCCTGGCTCTCCATCAGAGCCTGTTGACACCGCTCCCCAGCAGACGCTGTCCACACGGCACCCCAGCAGCTCAGCCCAGCACACAGGGGTCCGCAGCCCAGCTCACCGGGCTTCTGAGCACAGCACACGGGGCCACCCAACACCACAGCCCGCCTGGCTCTCCATCAGAGCCTGTCAACACCGCTTCCCAGCAGACCCTGTCCACACGGAACCCCAGCAGCTCAGCCCAGCACACTGGGCCCCGCAGCGCACCAAACCGGGCTACCGAGCACAGCACACTGGGGCCCCCCAGCACCACAGCCCGCCTGGCTCTCCATCAGAGCCTTTTCACCCCGCTTCACAGCAGACCCTCTACACACGGCACCCCAGCAGCTCAGCCCAGCACACCGGGCTCCCCAGCCCAACTCACAGGGCCCCCCAGCACAGCACAAGGGGGCCCCCCAGCACCACTGCCCGCCTGGCTCTCCATCAGAGCTTGTTCACACCGCTCCGCAGCATAGCCTGTCTACACGGCTCCCCAGCACCACAGCCCAGCTCACCGGGCTCCCCAGCCCAGCTCACCTGGCTGTCCAGCACAGCACACGGGGCCCCCCAGCACCACAGCCCGCCGTGCTCTCCATCAGAGCCTTTTCATACAGCTCCCCAGCAGAGCCCGTCTACACGGCTCGCCAGCACCACAGCCCATCACACCGGGCTCCCCAGCACAGCACACGGGGCCCCCCAGCACCACAGCCCGCCTGCCTCTCCAGCAGAGCCTGTCCACACGGCTCCCCAGCACAACAGCCCAGCACACCGGGCTCGACAGCCCAGCTCAACGGGCTCCCCAGCACAGCACACTGGGAACCCCAGCACCACAGCCCGCCTGGCTGTACAGCAGAGCCTGTCCAGACCGCTCCCCAGAAGAGCCTGTCCACACGGCTCCCCAGCAGAACGGCCCAGCACACCGGGCTCCCCAGCCCAGTTCACCGGGCTCCCGAGCACGGCACCCGGGGCCCCCCAGCACCACAACCCCCCTGGCTCTCCATCAGTGCCTTTTCACACCGCTCCCCAGCAGAGCCTGTTCACACCGCTCCCCAGCAGAGTTTGTCTACACGGCTCCCCAGCACCACAGCCCTGCACACCGGGCTCCCCGGCCAAGCTCACCCGGCTCCCCAGCACAGAACACGGGGCCCCCCAGCACAACAACCCGCCGGGCTCTCCATCAGAGCCATTTCACACCGCTCCCCAGCAGAGCCTGAAAACACGGCTCCCCAGCACCACAGCCCAGCACACCGGGCTCCCCAGCCCACCTCACCGGGCTCCCCAGCACAGCACACGGGGGCCCCCCAGCACCACAGCACATCTGGCTCCACATCAGAGCCTGTTCAAAACACTCCACAGCAGAGCCTGTCCACACGGCTCCCCAACAGCACAGCCCAGCACACCGGGCTCCCCAGTACAGCACACGGGGGCCCCCAGCACAGCACACGGGGACCCCCAACACCACAGCCCGCCTGGTTTTCCATCAGAGCCTGTTCACACCGCTCCTTAGCAGAGCCGGTCCACACGGCTCCCCAGCAGCACACCGTAGGAAACCGGGCTCCCCAGCCCAGCTCACCGGGCTCCACAGCACAGCACACGGGGGGCCCCCTGCACCACAGCGCGCCTGGCTCCCCAGAAGAGCCTGTTCACACCGCTCCCCGGCAGAGCCTGTCCACACGGCTCCCCAGCAGCACAGCCCAGCACACCGGGCTCCCCAGCCAAGCTCACCAGGGTCCCCAGCACAGAACACGGGGCCCCCCCCGCACCACAGCCTGCCTTGCTCTCCAGCAGAGCCTGTTTTAACCACCCCCCAGAAGAGGCTGTCCACACGGCTCCCCAGCACCACAGCCCAGCACACCGGTCTCCCCAGCACCACAGCCCACCTGGCTCTCCATCAGAGCCTGTTCAAACCGCTCCCCAGCAGTGCCTGTCTACAGGGCAACCCAGCAGCACAGCCCAGCACACCGGGCTCCCCAGCCAAGCTCACCGGGCTCGCCAGCACAGCACACGGGGGCCCCCAGAACCACAGCCCGCCTGGCTCTCCAGCAAAGCCTCTTCACACGGCTCCCCAGCAGCACAGCCCAGCACACAGGGCTCCCCAGCACCACAGCCCACCTGGCTCTCCATCAGAGCCTGTTCACACCGCTCCCCAGCAGAGCCGGTCTACAGGGCTACCCAGCAGCACAGCCCAGCACACCGGGCTCCCCAACCAAGCACACCGGGCTCGCCAGCACAGCACACGAGGGCCCCCGGCACCACAGCCCGCCTGGCTCTCCAGCAAAGCCTCTTCACACGGCTCCCCAGCAGTACAGCCCAGCACACCGGGCTCAATAGCCGATGTCACCGGGCTCCGCAGCACATCACACGGGGCCCCCCAGCACCACAGCCCAGCAAACCGGGCTCCCCAGCACAGCACACGGGGGTCCCCAGCAGCACAGCCCGCATGGCTCTCCAGCAGAGCCTGTTCAAAACACCCCCCAGCAGAGCCTGTCCACACGGCTCCCCAGCAGCACAGCCCAGCACACCGGGCTCCCCAGCACAGCACACGGGGGCCCCCAGCACAGCACACGGGGACCCCCAACACCACAGCCCGCCTGGCTTTCCATCAGAGCCTGTTCACACCGCTCCTTAGCAGAGCCGGTCCACACGGCTCCCCAGCAGCACACCCTAGGAAACTGGGCTCCCCAGCACAGCTCACCGGGCTCCACAGCACAGCACACGGGGGGCCCCCTGCACCACAGCGCGCCTGGCTCCCAAGAAGAGCCTGTTCACACCGCTCCCCAGCAGAGCTAGTCTACACGGCTCCCCAGCAGCACAGACCAGCACACCGGACTCCCCAGCCTAGCTCACCGATCTCCCCAGGACAGCACACGGGGCCCACCACTACCACAGCCCGCCTGGCTCTCCAGCAGAGCCTGTTCGAACCAATCCCCATCAGAGCCTGTCTACACGGCTCCCCAGGTCCACAGCCCAGCACATGGGGCCCCCCAGCACCACAGCCCAGCACACCGGGCTCTTCAGCCCAGCTCACCGGGCTCCCAAGCACAGCACACAGGGGCCCCCAGCACCACAGCCCGCTTGGCTCTCCATCAGTGCCTGTTCACACCGCTCCCCAGAAGAGCCTGTTCACACCGCTCCCCAGCAGAGCCTGTCTACACGGCTCCCCAGCACGACGGCCCACCTGGCTCTCAAGCAGAGCCTGTTCAAAACTGTCCCCAGCAGAGCCTGTCCACACGGCACACCAGCAGCACAGCCCAGCACACCGGGCTCCCCACCACAGCAAACGGGGTCCCCCAGCACCACAGCGCGCCTGGTCCTCGATCAGAGCCTTTTCACACCGCTCCCCAGCAGAGCCTGTCCACACGGCTCCCCAGCAGCACAGCCCAGCACACCGGGCTCCCCAGCACAGCACACGGGGGCCCCCAGCACAGCACAAAGGGCCCCCCAGCACCACAGCCCGCCTGGCTCTCCAGCAGAACCTGTTCACACCGCTCCCCAGCAGAGCCTGTCTACACGGCTCCCCAGCAGCACAGCCTAGGACACCGGGCTCCCCAGCCCAGCTCACCGGGCTCTTCAGCACAGCACACGGGGGCCCCCAGCACCACAGCCCACCTGGCTCTAGATCAGAGCCTGTTGACACCGCTACCCAGCAGAGCCTGTCTACACGGCTCCCCAGCAGCACAGCCCAGCACACCGGGCTCCCCAGCACAGCACACGGGGCCCCCAGCACCACAGTGCGCCTGGCTCTCCATAAGAGCCTGTTCACACCGCTACCCAGAGGAGCCTGTCTACACGGCTCCCCAGCAGCACAGCCCAGCACACCGGGCTCCCCAGCACAGCACACGGGGCCCCCAGCACCACAGTGCGCCTGGCTCTCCATAAGTGCCTGTTCAAACCGCTCCCCAGAAGAGCCTGTTCACACCGCTCCCCAGCAGAGCCTGTCGACACGGCTCCCCAGCACGACGGCCCACCTGGCTCTCCATCAGAGCCTGTTCAAACCTGTCGCCAGCAGAGCCTGTCCACACGGCTCCCCAGCAGCACAGCCCAGCACACCGGGCTCCCCCAGCCCAGCTCACCGGGCTCCCTTGGACATCACACGGGGGCCCCCAGCACCACAGCGCGCCTGGCTCTCCAGAAGAGCCTGTTCAAGCCATTCCCCAGCAGAGCCTGTCCACACGGCTCCCCAGCAGCACAGCCCAGCTCACCGGGATCCCCAGCACAGCAAACGGGAGCCGCCAGCACCACAGCCCGCCTGGCTCTCCAGCAGAGCCTGTCTACACAGCTACCCAGCAATACAGCCCAGCTCACCGGACTCCCCAGCACAGCACACGGGGGCCTCCAGCACCACAGCCCCCCTGGCTCTCCAGCAGAGCCTGTTCAAACCACTCCCCAGCAGAGCCTTTCCACAGGGCTCCACAGCAGCACAGCACAGCACACCGGGCTCCCCAGCACAGCTCACCGGGCTCCCCAGCACAGCACACGGGGGCCCCCAACACCACAGCCCACCTGGCTCTCCATCAGTGCCTGTTCACACCGCTCCCATTCAGAGCCTGTCTACACCGCTCCCCAGCACCACAGCCGGCCTGGCTCTCCATCAGAGCCTGTTCACACCGCTCCCCAGCAGAGCCTGTCCACACGGCTCCCCAGCACCACAGCCCAGAACACCGGGCTTTCCAATCCAGCTCACCAGGCTCCCCAGCACAACACACGGGGCCCCCCAGCACCAGAGCCCACATGGCTCTCCATCAGAGCCTGTTCAAACCTGTCCCCAGAACCACAGCACAGCTCACCGGGCTCCCCAGCCCAGCTCACCGGGCTCCCCGGGACATCACACGGGGGCCCCCAGCACCACAGCCCGCCTTGCTCTCCAGATGAGCCTGTTCAAACCATTCCCCAGCAGAGCCTGTCCACACGGCTCCCCAGCAGCACAGCCCAGCTCACCGGGCTCCCCAGCCCACCTCACCGGACTCCCCAGCACAGCACACGGGGGCCCCCAGCACCACAACCCGCCTGGCTCTCCAGGAGAGCCTGTTCCCACAACTCCCCAGCAGAGCCTGTACACAGGGCTCCCCAGCAGCACAGCCCAGGACACCGGGCTCCCCGAAGCCCAGCTCAACGGGCTCCCCAGCACAGCACACGGGGCCCCCCAGCACCACAGCCCGCCTGGCTCTCCATTAGAGCCTGTCTACATGGCTCCCCAGCACAACAGCCCAGCACACCGGGCTCCCCAGCACCACAGCCCGCCTGGCTCTGCATCAGAGCCTGTTCACATTGCTCCGCAGCAGAGCCTGTCTACACGGCTCCCATGCACCACAGCCCAGCACACCGGGCTCCCCAGCCCAGCTCAACGGGCTCCCCAGCCCAGCTCACCGGGAATCCCAGCACAGCACACGGGCCCCACCAGCACCATCGCACGCCTGGCTCTCCATCAAAGCCTGTTCACACCGCTCCCCAGCAATGCCTGTCTTCACGCCTCACCATCACCACAGCTCAGCACACCGGGCTCCCCAGCCCAGCTCACCGGTCTCCCCAGCACAGCACACGGGGCCCCCCAGCACCACAGCCCGCCTGGCTCTCCATCAGAGCCTGGTCACAATGCTCTGCGGCAGAGCCTTTCCACAAGGCTCCCAAGCAGCACAGCCCAGCACACCGGGCTCCCCAGCCAAGCTCACCGGGCTCCCCAGCACAGCACATGGGGGCCCCCAGCACCACAGCCCGCCTGACTCTCCATCAGAGCCTGTTCACACCGCTCCCCAGCAGAGCCTTTCCACACGGCTCCCAAGCACCACATCCCAGCACACCGGGCTCCTCTGCCCAGCTCACCGGGCTCCCCAGCACCACAGCCCGTCTGGCTCTCCATCAGAACCTGTTCAAACCACTCCCCAACAGAGCCTGTCCACACGGCTCCCCAGCACCACAGCCCGCCTGGCTCTCCATCAGAGCCTGTTCACTCCGCTCCCCAGCAGAGCCGGTTCAAACGACTCCCCAGCAGAGCCTGTCCACACGGCTCCCCAGCACAACAGTCCAGCACACCGGGCTCCCCAGCCCAACTCAACGGGCTCCCCAGCACAGCACACTTGCCCCCCCAGCACAGCACACGGGCCCCCCAGCACAACAGCCCGCATGGCTCTCCATCAGAGCCTGTTCATCCCTCTCCCCAGTAGAGCCTTTCCACACGGCTTCCCAGCACCACAGCCCAGCACACTGGGCTCCGAAGCCCAGCTCACTGGGCTCCCGAGTACAGCACACGGGGGCCCCCAGCACCACATCCCGGCTGGCTCTCCATCAGAGCATGTTCACACCGTTCAACAGCACAGCCTGTCTACACGGCTCGCCATCACCACAGCAAAGCACACAGGGATCCCCAGCCCAGCTCACCGGGCTCCTGAGCACAGCTCACAGGGGCCCCCAGCACCACAGCCCGCCTGGCTCTCCATCTGGTCCTGTTCACACCCCTCCGCAGCAGAGCCTGTCTACACGGCTCCCCAGCACAAAAGCCCAGCACACCGGGCTCCCCAGCCCAGCTCACCGGGCTCCCCAGCACAGCACACGGGGCCCCCAAGCACCACAGCCTGCCTGGCTCTCCAGCAGAGCCTGTTCAAACCACTCCCCAGCAGAGCCTGTCCACATGGCTCCCCTGCACCACAGCCCGCCTGGCTCTTCAGCAGAGCCTGTTCACACCGCTCCCCAGCAGAGCCTGTCTACACGGCTTCCCAGCAGCACAGCCCAGCAAACCGGGCTCCTCTGCCCAGCTCACCGGGCTCCCCAGCACCACAGCCCGCCTGGCTCTCCATCAGAGCCTGTTCACACCGCTCCCCAGCAGAGCCTGTCCACACGGCTCCCCAGCAGCACAGCCCAGCACACCTGGCTCCCCAGCCCAGCACAACGGGTTCCCCAGCACAGCACACGGGGGCCCCCAGCACCACGGCCCGCCTGGCTCTCCAGCAGAGTCTGTTCAAACCACTCCCAAGCAGAGCCGGTCCACACGGCTCCCCAGCAGCACAGCCCAGTACACTGGCCTCCCCAGCCAAGCTCACCGGGCTCCCGAGCACAGCACACGGGGCCCCCCAGCACCACAGCCCGCCTGGCTCTCCATCAGAGCCTGTTCACACCGCTCACCAGCAGAGCCTGTCTACACGGCTCCCCAGCAGCACAGCCCAGCACACCGGGCTCAATAGCCGATCTCACCGAGCTCCGCAGCACAGCACACGGGGCCCCCCAGCACCACAGCCCAGCACACCGGTCTCCCCAGCCCACCTCACCGGGCCCCCCAGCACAGCACACGGGAGCCCCCACCATCACAACCCGCCTAGCTCTCCATCAGAGGCTGTTCAACCCTCTCACCAGCAGAGCCTGTCCACACGGCTCCCCAGCACCACAGCCCACCACACCGGGGTCCCCAGCCCAGCTCAACCGGGCCCCCAGCACATCACACGGGTCTTCCCAGCACCACAGCCCGCATGGCTCTCCATCAGAGCCTGTTCACTCCGCTCCCCAGGAGAGCCTGTCCACACGGATCCCCAGCACCACAGCCCAGCACACCGGGCTCCCCAACACAGCACACGGGCCCCCCCAGCACAGCACACGGGGATAACCAGCACCACAGCCCGCCTGGCTCTCCATCAGAGCCTGTTCAACCCTCTCCCCAGCAGAGCATGTCCACACGGCTTCCCAGCACCACAGCCCAGCACACTGGGCTCCGAAGCCCAGCTCACTGGGCTCCTGAGTACAGCACACGGGAGCCCCAAGCACCACAGCCCGGCTGGCTCTCCATCAGAGCCTGTTCACACCGCTCAACAGCACAGCCTTTCTACACGGCTCCCAATCACCACAGCCCAGCACACAGGGATCCCCAGCCCAGCTCACCGGGCTCCTGAGCACAGCTCACGGGGGCCCCCAGCACCACAGCCCGCCTGGCTCTCCATCAGAGCCTGTTCAAACCACTCCCCAGCAGAGCGATTCCACACGCCCCCAAGTACCACAGCCCAGAACACTGGGCTCCCCAATCCAGCTCAAAGGGCTCCCCAGCACAGCACACGGGGCGCCCCAGCACCACATCCCGCCTGGCTCTCCAGCAGAGCCGGTTCAAACCACTCGCCAGCAGAGCCTGTCCCCACGGCTCCCCAGCAGCAGAGCCCATCACACCGGGCTCCCCGGCCCAGCCCACCGGGTTCCCCAGCACAGCACGCGGGGCCCCCCAGCACAGCACACGGGGCCCCACAGCACCACAGCCCGCCTGGCTCTCCAGCAGAGCCTGTTCAAACCACTCCCCAGCAGAGCCTGTCCACACGGCTCCCCAGCACCACAGCCCAGCACACCGGGCTCCTCAACCCAGCTCGCCGGGCTCCCCAGCACAGCACAGGGGGGCCCCCAGCACAGCACACGGGGATTCCTTGCACCACAGCCCGCCTGGCTCTCCATCAGAGCCTGTTCAACCTCTCCCCAGAAGAGCATGTCCACACGGCGTCCCGGCACCACAGCCCAGCACACTGGGCTCCGAAGCCCAGCTCACTGGGCTCCCGAGTACAGCACACGGGGGCCCCCAGCACCACAGCCCGGCTGGCTCTCCATCAGATCCTGTTCACACCGCTCAAAAGCACAGCCTGTCTACACGGCTCCCAATCACCACAGCCCAGCACACAGGGATCCCCAGCATAGCTCACCGGGCACCTGGGCACAGCTCACGGTGGCCCCCAGCACCACAGCCCGCCTGGCTCTCCATCAGGGCCTGTTCACACCACTCCGCAGCACAGCCTGTCCACACGGCTCCCCAGCAGCACAGCCCAGCACACCGGTCTCCCCAGCCCAGCTCAACGGGCTCCCCAGCACAGCACACGCGGGCTCCCAGCACCACAGCCCGCCTGGCTCTCAATCAGAGCCTGTTCAAACCACTCCCCAGCAGTGCCTGTCCACATGGCTCCCCAGCAGCACAGCCCAGCACACCGGGATCCCCAGCACAGCACATGGGGGCCCCCAGAAACACAGCCCGCCTGGCTCTCAATCAGAGCCTGTTCAAACCACTCCCCAGCAGAGCCTGTCCACATGGCTCCCCAGCAGCACAGCCCAGCACACCGGGCGCCCCAGCCCAGCACACGGGGCCCCTCAGCACCACAGCCCGCCTGGCGCTCCATCAGAGCCTGTTCACACCGCTCCCCAGCAGAGCCTTTCCACGCTGATCCCCAGCACCACAGCCCAGCACACCGGGCTCCCCAGCCCTGCTCACCCGGCTCCCCAGCACAGCACACGGGGGCCCCCAGCACAGCTCACCGGGCTCTCCTAAACCACAGCCCGTCTGGTTCTCCATCAGAGCCTGTTCATCCCTCTCCCCAGCAGAGCCTGTCCACACGGCGCCCCAGCACCACAGCCCAGCACACCGGGCTCCACGGCACAGCACACGGGGCCCCCCAGCACCACAGCCCGCCTGACTCTCTAGCAGAGCCTTTTCAAACCACTCGCCAGCAGAGCCTGTCTACACGGCTACACAGCAAAACAGCCCAGCTCACCTGGCTCCTCTGCCCAGCTCATTAGGCTCCCCAGCACAGCACACGAGGCCCCCCAGCACCACAGCCCACATGGATCTCGAGCAGAGCCTGTTCAAACCACTCCCCAGCACAGCCTGTCCACACGCCTCCCCAGCATCACAGCCCAGCACACCAGGCTTCCCAGCCCAGCTCACCGGGCTCCCCAGCAAAGCACATGGGGGCCCCCAACACCACAGCAAGCCTGGCTCTCAATAAGAGCCTGTTCAAACTTTTACCAGGAGAGACTGTCAATACGGCTCCCCAGCAGCACAGCCCTGCACACCGGGCTCCCCAACCGAGCAAACCGGGCTCCCCAGCACAGCACACGGGGGCCCCCAGCACCACAGCTCGCCTGGCTCTCCATCAGAGACTGTTCACACCGCTCCCCAGCAGAGCCTGTTCACTCCGCTCCCCAGCAGAGCCTGTCTACACGGCTCCCCAGCACCACAGCCCAGCACACCGGGCTCCCAAGCCAAGCTCACAGGGCTCCCCAGCACAGCACACGGGGCCCCCCAGCACCACAGCTCGCCTGGCTCCCCAGCAGAGCCTGTTCAAACCACTCCCCAGCAGTCCCTGTCGACACGGCTCCCCAGCAGCACAGCCTAGCACAGCGGGCTCCCCGGCCAAGCTCACCAGGCTCCCCAGCACAACACACGGGGGCCAGCAGCACCACAGCCCGCCTGGCTCTCCATCATGGCCTGTTCACACCACTCCCCAGAAGACCCTATTGAAACCACTCCCCAGCAGAGCCTGTCCACACGGCTCCCCAGCACCACAGCCCAGCACACCGGGCTCCTAAGCCCAGCTCAAAGGGCTCCCCAGCACAGCACACGGGGGCCCCCAGCACCACAGCCCGTCTGGCTGTCCAGCAGAGCCTTTTCAAACTTCTCCCCAGGAGAGCCTGTCCACACGGCTCCACAGCACCACAGCCCAGCACACCGGGCTCCCCAGACCAGCACACAGGGCCCTCCAGCACCACAGCCCGCCTGGCTCTCCAGCAGAGCCTGTTCAAACCGCTCCCTAGCAGAGCCGGTTCACTCCGCTCCCCAGCAGAGCCTGTCTACACGGCTCACCAGCACCACAGCCCAGCACACCGGGCTCCCCAGCCCAGCTCACCGGGCTCCCCAGCACAGCCCCCGGTGGCACCCATCACCACAGCCCGCCTGACTCTCCATCAGAGCCTGTTCACACCGCTCCCCAGCAGAGCCTGTCCACACAGCTCCCCAGCACCACAGCCCAGCACACCGGGCTCTCCAGCCCAAATCAACGGGCTCCCCAGCACAGAACACGGGGCCCCCCAACACCACAGCCTGTCCGGCTCTCCATCAGAGCCTGTCCACACCGCTCCCCAGCAGAGCCTGTCCACACGGCTCCCCAGCAGCACAGCCCAGCACACCGGGCTCCCCATCCAAGCTCACCGGGCTCCCCAGCACAGCACACGGGGGCCCACAGCACCACAGCCCGTCTGGCTCTCAATCAGAGCCTGTTCAATCCGCTCCCCAGCAGAGCCTGTCTACACGACTCCCCAGCAGCCCCGCACACTGCAGCACAGCCCGCCTGGCTCTCTATCAGAGCCTGTTCACACCGCTCCCCAGCAGAGCCTGTCCACACGGCTCCCCAGCACCACAGCCCAGGACACCGGGCTCCCCAGCCCAGCTCACCGGGCTCCCCAGCACAGCCCACGGGGGTACCCATCACTACAGCCCGCCGGACTCTCCATCAGAGCCTGTTCACACCGCTCCCCAGCAGAGCCTTTCCACACAGTTCCCCAGCACCACAGCCCAGCACACCGGGCTTCGCAGCCCAGCTCACCGGGCTTCCGAGCACAGCACACAGGCCCCCCAGCACCACAGCCTGCCTGGCTCTCCATCAGAGCCTTTTCACAACGCTTCCCAGCAGACCCTGTCCACACGGCACCCCAGCAGCTCAGCCCAGCACACCGGGCTCCGCAGCCCAGCTCACCGGGCTACCGACCACAGCACACGGGGGCCCCCAGCACCACAGCCCACCCGGGTCTCCATCAGAACCTTTTAACACCGCTTCCCAGCAGACCCTGTCCACACGGCACCCCAGCATCTCAGCCCAGCACACCAGGCCCCGCAGCCCATCTCACCGGGCTACCGAGCACAGCACACGGGGGCCCCCCAGCACCACAGCCCGCCTGGCTCTCCATCAGAGCCTTTTCACACCGCTTCCCAGCAGACCCTTTCCACACAGCACCCCAGCAGCTAAGCCCAGCACACCGGGCTCCCCAACCCAACTCACCGGGCACCCCAGCACAGCACAAGGGGCCCCCCAGCACCACAGCCCGCCTGGCTCTCCATCAGAGCGATTTCAAACCATTCCGAAGCAGAGCATGTCCACACGGCTCCCCAACAGCACAGCCCAGCTCACCGGGCTCCCCAGCACAGCACACGGGAGCCCCCAGCACCACAGCCCGCCTGGCTCTCCATCAGAGCCTTTTCACACCGCTTCCCAGCAGGCCCTGTCCACGCGGCACCCCAGCAGCTCAGCCCAGCACACCGGGATCCCCAGCCCAACTCAGCGGGCCCCCCAGCACATCACACGGGGGCCCCCAGCACCACAGCCCGCCTGGCTCTCCATCAGAGCCATTTCAAACCATTCCCCAGCAGAGCCTGTCCACACGTCTCCCCAGCAGCACAGCCCAGCTCACCAGGCTCCCCAGCACAGCACACGGGAGCCCCCAGCAACACAGCGCGCCTGGCTCTCCAGCAGAGCCTGTTCAAAACACTCGCTAGCAGAGCCTGTCCACACGGCTGACCAGCAGCACAGCCCAGCACACCGGGCTCCCCAGCACAGCACACGGGGGCCCCCAGCACAGCACACGGGGGCCCCCAGCACCATAGCCCACGTTGCTCTCCAGCAGAGCCTGTTCAAATCACTCCCCACCACAGCCTGTCCACATGCCTAACCAGCATCACAGCCCAGCACAACGGGCTCCCCAGCCCAGGTCACCAGGCTCCCCAGCACAGCACAAGGGGGCCCCCAGCACCACAGCCCGCCTGGCGCTCCATCAGAGCATGTTCACACCGCTCCCCAGTAGAGCCTGTCCACACGGCTCCCCAGCACCACAGCCCAGCACACCGGGCTCCCCAGCCCAGCTCACCGGGCTCCCCAGCACAGCCCCCGGTGGCACCCATCACCACAGCCCGCCTGACTCTCCATCAGAGCCTGTTCACACCGCTCCCCAGCAGAGCCTGTCCACACGGCTCCCCAGCACCACAGCCCAGCACACCGGGCTCTCCAGCCCAAATCAACGGGCTCCCCAGCACAGAACACGGGGCCCCCCAACACCACAGCCTGTCCGGCTCTCCATCAGAGCCTGTCCACACCGCTCCCCAGCAGAGCCTGTCCACACGGCTCCCCAGCACCACAGCCCAGCACACCGGGCTCCCCAGCACAGCACACGGGGGCCCACAGCACCACAGCCCGCCTGGCTCTCAATCAGAGCCTGTTCAATCCGCTCCCCAGCAGAGCCTGTCTACACGACTCCCCAGCAGCCCCGCACACTGCAGCACAGCCCGCCTGGCTCTCTATCAGAGCCTGTTCACACCGCTCCCCAGCAGAGCCTGTCCACACGGCTCCCCAGCACCACAGCCCAGCACACCGGGCTCCCCAGCCCAGCTCACCGGGCTCCCCAGCACAGCCCACGGGGGTACCCATCACCACAGCCCGCCTCACTCTCCATCAGAGCCTGTTCACACCGCTCCCCAGCAGAGCCTTTCCACACAGTTCCCCAGCACCATAGCCCAGCACACCGGGCTTCGCAGCCCAGCTCACCGGGCTTCCGAGCACAGCAAACAGGCCCCCCAGCACCACAGCCTGCCTGGCTCTCCATCAGAGCCTTTTCACAACGCTTCCCAGCAGACCCTGTCCACACGGCACCCCAGCAGCTCAGCCCAGCACACCGGGCTCCGCAGCCCAGCTCACCGGGCTACCGACCACAGCACACGGGGGCCCCCAGCACCACAGCCCACCCGGGTCTCCATCAGAACCTTTTAACACCGCTTCCCAGCAGACCCTGTCCACACGGCACCTCAGCATCTCAGCCCAGCACACCGGGCTCCGCAGCCCAGCTCACCGGGCTACCGACCACAGCACACGGGGGCCCCCAGCACCACAGCCCACCCGGGTCTCCATCAGAACCTTTTAACACCGCTTCCCAGCAGACCCTGTCCACACGGCACCTCAGCATCACAGCCCAGCACACTGGGCTCCCCAGCCCAGCTCACAGGGCTAAGCAGCACAGCACACGGGGCCCCCCAGCACCATAGCCCGCCTGGCTCTCTATCAGAGCCTGTTCACACCGTTCCGAGCATAGCCTGTCTACACAGCTCCCCAGCACAAAAGCCCAGCAAACCGGGCTTCCCAGCCCAGCTCACCAGGCTCCCCAGCACAGCACACGGGGGCCCCCAGCACCAAAGCCCGCCTGGCTCTCCATCAGAGCCTGTTCACACCGCTCCCCAGAACAGCCTCTCTACACGGCTCCCCAGCACCACAGCCCAGCTCACCGGGCTCCCAAGCCCAGCTCACCGGGCTCCCCAGCACAGACCACGGGTCCCCCCAGCACCTCAGCCCACCTGGCTTTCCATCAGAGCCTCTTCACAAGGCTCCCCAGCAGCACAGCCCAGCACACCAGCCTCCACAGCCGATCTCACCGGGCTCCCCAGCAAAGCACACGGCTCCCCGCCAGCACAGCCCAGCTCACCGGGCTCCCCAGCACAGCACACGGGAGCCCCCAGCACCACAGCCCGCCTGGCTCTCCATCAGAGCCTGTTCACACCGCTCAGCAGCAGACGTTGTCCACACGGCACCCCAGCAGCTCAGCCCAGCACACCGGGCTCCCCAACACAGCACATGGGGGCCCCCAGCTCCACAGCCCGCCTGGCTCTCCATCATAGCCTGTTCACACCGCTCCGCAGCTGCACAGCCCAGCACACCGGGATCCCCAGCACAGCACACCGGGCCCCCCAGCACCAATGCCCGCCTGGCTCCCCAGCAGAGCCTGTCCACACGGCTCCCCAGCTTCACAGCCCAGCACACCGGGATCCCCATCACAGCACACGGGGGCCCCCAGCACCACAGCCCGCCTGGCTCTCCAGCAGAGCCTCTTCACACCGCTCCCCAGCAGAGCCTGTCTACACGGCTCCCCAGCAGCACAGCCCAGCACACCGCAGCACAGCCCGCCTGTCTTTCCATCAGAGCCTGTTCAAACCGCTCCCCAGCAGAGCCTGTCAACACGGCTCCCCAGCAGCACAGCCCAGCACACTGGCCTCCCCAGCCCAACACACCGGGTTCCCCAACACAGCACACGGGGGCCCCCAGCACCACGGCCAGCCTAGCTCTCCAGCAGAGCCTGTTCAAACCACTCCCAAGAGGAGCTGGTCCACACGGCTCCCCAGCAGCACAGCCCAGCACACTGGCCTCCCCAGCCCAGCTCACCGGGCTCCCCAGCACAGCACACGGGGCCCCCCAGCACCACAGTCCACCTGGCTCTGAATCAGAGCCTGTTCACAACGCTCCCCAGCAGAGCCTGTCTACAGGGCTACCCAGTAGCACAGCCCAGCACACCGGGCTCCCCAGCCGAGATCACCGGGCTCCCCAGCAAAGCACACGGGGGCCCCCAAAACCACAGCCCGCCTGTCTCTCCATCAGAGCCTGTTCAAACCATTCCCCAGCAGAGACTGTCCATACGGCTCCCCAGCAGCACAGCCCTGCACACCGGGCTCTCCAGCACAGCACACGGGGGCCCCCAGCACCACAGCCCGCTTGGCTCTCCTTCAGAGACTTTTCACAATGCTCCCCAGCAGAGCCTGTTCACTCCGCTCCCCAGCAGAGCCTGTCCACACGGCTCCCCAGCACCATAGCCCAGCACAACGGGCTCCCCAGCCCAGCTCACCGGGCTCCCGAGCACAGCACACTGGGCCCCCCGGCACCACAGCCCGCCTGGCTCCCTAGCAGAGCCTTTTCAAGCCACTCCCCAGCAGTCCCTGTCCACACGGCTCCCCAGCAGCACAGCCTAGCACAGCGGGCTCCCCGGCCAACCTCACCTGGCTCCCCAGCACAGCACACGGGGGCCCCCAGCACCACAGCCCGCCTGGCTCTCCAGCAGAGCCTCTTAACACCTTTCCCCATCAGAGCCTGTCTACACGGCTCCCCAGCAGCACAGCCCAGCACACCGCAGCACAGCCCACCTGGCTCTCCATCATGGTCTGATCACACCACTCCCGAGCAGAGCCTATTGAAACCACTCCCCAGCAGAGCCTGTCCACACGGCTCCCCAGCACCGCAGCCCAGCACACCGGGCTCCTAAGCCCAGCTCACAGGGCTCCCCAGTACAGCACACGGGGGCCCCCAGCACCAAAGCCCGCCTGGCTGTCCAGCAGCGCCTTTTCAAACCACTCCCCAGCAGAGCCTTTCCACACAGCTCAACAGCACCACAGCACAGCACAAAGGGCTTCCCAGCACAACACACCGGGCCCCCCAGCACCAATGCCCGCCTGGCTCCCCAGCAGAGTCTGTCTACACGGCTCCCCAGCAGCACAGCCCAGCACACCGGGATCCCCAGCACAGCACACGGGGGCCCCCAGCACCACAGCCCGCCTGGCTCTCCAGCAGAGCCTCTTTACACCGCTCCCCACCAGAGCCTGTCTACACGGCTCCCCAGCAGCACAGCCCAGCACACTGCAGCACAGCCCGCCTGGCTCTCCATCAGAGCCTGTTCACACCGCTCCCCAGCAGAGCATGTCTTCACGGTTCGCAAGCACCACAGCCCAGCACACCGGGCTCCCCAGCACAGCACATGGGGGCCCCCAGCACAGCACACAGTGGCTCCCAGAACCACAGCCCGCCTGGCTCTCCAGCAGAGCCTTTTCAAACCACGCCCCAACAGAGCCTGTCCACTCGGCTCCCCAGCACCACAGCCCAGCACACCGGGCTCCCCAGCCCTGCTCAACGGGCTCTCCAGCACAGCACACGGGGGCCCCGAGCACCACAGCCCGCCTGGCTCTAAATCAGAGCATGTTCAACCCTCTCCCCAGCAGAGCCTGTACACACAGCTCCCCAGCTCAACAGCCCAGCACACCGGGCTCCCCAGCCCAGCTCACCGGGCTCCACAGGAGAGCACACGGGGGCCCCCAGCACCACAGCCCGCCTGGCTCTCCATCAGAGCCTGGTCACAGCGCTCCGCAGCAGAGCCTGTCTACACGGCTCCCCAGCACCACAGCCCAGCACACCGGGCTCCCCAGCCCAGCTCACCGGGCTCCCCAGCACTGCACACGGGGCCCCCCAGCACCACAGCCCGCCTGGCTCTCCATCAGAGCCTGTTCACTCCGCTCCCCAGCAGAGCCGGTTCAAACCACTCCCCAGCAGAGCCTGTACACACGGCTCCCCAGCACCACAGCCCAGCACACCGGGCTCCCCAGCCCAGCTCAACGGGCTCCCCAGCACAGCACACGGGGGCCCCCAGCACCACAGCCAGCATGCCTCTCCATCAGAGCCTCTAAACACCGCTCCCCAACAGAGCCTTTCCACACGGCTCCCCAGCACCACAGCCCAGCCCACCGGGCGTCCCAGCCCTGCACACCGGGCTCCGTAGCAGAGCACACGGGGGAACCCAGCACCACAGCCCGCCTGGCTTCCCAGCAGAGCCTGTCTACACGGCTCCCCAGCAGCACAGCTCAGCACACTGCAGCACAACCCGACTGGCTCCCCAGCAGAGCCGGTCCACAAGGCTCGCCAGCAGCAGAGAACAGCACACCTGGTTCCCTAGCACTGCACACGGGGGCCCCCACAACACAGCCCGCCTGGCTCTCCAGCAGAGCCTGTTCACACAACTCCCCTGCAGAGCCTGTCTACACGGCTCCCCAGCACAACAGCCCAGAAACCCGGGCTCCGCAGCCCAGCTCACCGGACCCCCCAGCACAGCACACGGGGGCCTCCCGCACCACACCCCGCCTGGCTCTCCATCAGAGCCTTTTCACACCGCTTCCCAGCAGACCCTGTCCACACGGCACCCCAGCAGCTCAGCCCAGCACACCGGGCTCCCCAGCCCAACTCACCGGGGCCCCCAGCACAGCACAAGGGGCCCCCCAGCACCACAGCCCGCCTGGCTCTCCATCAGAGCCTGTTCACACCGCTCAGCAGCAGACGCTGTCCACACGGCACCCCAGCAGCTCAGCCCAGCACACCGGGCTCCCCAGCCCAACTCACCGGGCCCCCCAGCACAGTCCAAGGGGACCCCCAGCAGCACAGCCCGCCTGGCTCTCCATCAGAGCCTGTTCACACCGCTCCCCAGCAGAGCCTGTTCACTCCGCTCCCCAGCAGAGCCTGTCCATACGGCTCCCCAGCACCACAGCCGAGCACACCAAGCTCCCCAGCACAGCACACGGGGCCCCCCAGCACAACAGCCCGCCTGGCTGTCCAGCAGAGCCTTTTCACACCGCTCCCCAGCAGAGCCTGTCCACACGGCTCGCCAGTACCACAGCCCAGCACACCGGGCTCCCGAGCCCTGCTCACCGGGCTACGTTGCAGAGCACACGGGGGCCCCCAGCACCACAGCCCGCCTGGCTCTCCATCAGACCCTGTTCAAACCTCTCCCCAGCAGAGACTGTCCATACGGCTCCCCAGCAGCACAGCCCTGGACACCGGTCTCCCCAGCCCAGCTAACCGGGGTTCCCAGCACAGCACACGGGGGCCTCCAGCATCACAGCCCACCTGGCTCCCCAGCAGAGCCTTTTCAAACCACTCCCCAGCAGTCCCTGTCCTCACGGTTCCCCAGCAGCAAAGCCTTCGACAGCGGGCTCCCCAGCACAGCACACGGGGGCCACCAGCACCACATCCCGCCTGGCTCTCCATCATGGCCTGTTCAAACCACTCCCCAGCCGAGCCTGTCCACGCGGCTCCCCAGCACCACAGCCCAGCACACCGGGCTCCCCAGCCCAGCTCACCGGGCTCCCCGGCACAGCACACGGGGGCCCCCAGCACCGCACACGGGGGCCCCCAGCACCACAGCCCGCCTGGCTCCCTAGGAGAGCCTGTCCACACGGCTCCCCAGCACAACAGCCCAGCACACCGGGCTCCCCAGCACAGCACACGGGGCCCCCCAGCACCACAGCCCACCTGGCTCTCCGTCAGAGCCTGTTCACACCGCTCCCCAGCAGAGCCTGTCTACACGGTTCCCCAGCACCACAGCCCAGATCACCGGGCACCCCAGCACCACAGCCCAGCGCACGGGGCTCCCCAGCCCAGCACACCGGGCTCCCCAGCAAAGCACACGGGGCCGCCCAGCACCACAGCCCGTCTGGCTCTCCATCAGAGCCTGTTCGAACCACTCGCCAGCAGAGCCTGTCCACAGGGCAATCCAGCACCATAGCCCAGCTCACCGGGCTCCCCAGCACAGCACACGGGGGCCCCCAACACCACAGCACACCTGGCTCTCCATCAGTGCCTGTTCACACCGCTCCCCATCAGAGCCTGTCTATACGGCTCCCAAACAACACAGCCCAGCACAACGAGCTCCCAAGCACAGGTCACCGGGCTCCCCAGCACAGCACACGGGGCCCCCCAGTACCACAGCCCGAATGGCTCCCCAGCAGAGCCTGTCTACACGGCTCCCCAGCAGAGACTGTCCACAGGGCTCCCCAGCTCCACAGCCCAGCACACCGGGCTCCCAAGCCGATCTCACAGGGCTCCCCAGCACAGCACACGGGGCCCCCCAGCACCACAGGCCCCTTGGCTCTCCAGCAGAGCCTGTTCACACCGCTCCACAGCAGAGCCTGTCCACACGGCTCCCCAGCAGAACAGCCCAGCACACCGGGCTCCCCAGCCCAGCTCACCGGGCTCCCCTGCACCACAGCCCGCCTGGCTCTCCATCAGAGCCTGTTCACACCGCTCCCCAGCAGAGCTTGTCTACACGGCTCCCCAGCAGCACAGCCCAGCACACCGGGCTGCGCAGCCCAGCTCACCGGGCTCCCCAGCACAGCACACGGGTGAACTCAGCATGACAGCCCGCCTGGCTCTCCATCAGAGCCTGTTCAGACCGCTCCCCAGCAGAGCTTGTCCGCACGGCTCCCCAGCAGCACAGCCCAGCACACCGGGCTCCCCAGCCCAGCTCACCGGGTTCCCCAGAACAGCACACGGGGGCCTCCAGCACAGCTCACCGGGCTCCCCTGAACCACAGCCCGCCTGGCTCCCTAGGAGAGCCTGTCCACACGGCTCCCCAGCACAACAGCCCAGCACACCGGGCTCCCCAGCACAGCACACGGGGCCCCCCAGCACCACAGCCCACCTGGCTCTCCAGCAGAGCCTGTTCAAACCACTCCCCAGCAGAGCCTGTCCACACGGCTCCCCAGCACCACAGCCCGCCTGGCTCTCCAGCAGAGCCTGTTCACACTGCTCCCCAGCAGAGCCTGTCTACACGGTTCGCAAGCACCACAGCCCAGCAGACCGGGCTCCCATGCCGATCTCACAGGGCTCCCCAGCACAGCACACGGGGGCCCCCAGCACCAAAGCCCGCCTGGCTCTCCATCAGAGCCTGTTCACACCGCTCCCCAGCAGAGCCTTTCCACGCTGCTCCCCAGCACCACGGCCCAGCACACCGGGCTCCCCAGCCCAGCACACGGGGGCCCCCAGCACAGCTCACCGGGCTCCCCTGAACCACAGCCCGCCTGGCTCTCCTTCAGAGCCTGTTCAACCCTCTCCCCAGCAGAGCCAGTATGCACGGCTCCCCAGCAGCACTGCCCAGAACACCAGGCTCCCCAGCGCAGCTCACCAGGCTCCCCAGCACAGCACACGGGTGCCCTCAGCATGACAGCCCGCCTGGCTCTCCATCAGAGCCTGTTCAGACCACTCCCCAGCAGAGCTTGTCCACACGGCTCCCCAGCAGCACAGCCCAGCACACCGGGCTCCCCAGCCCAACTCACCGGGCTCCCCAGCACAGCACACGGGGGCCCCCAACACCACAGCCTGCCTGGCTCTCCAGCAGAGCCTGTTCAAACCACTCCCCAGCAGAGCCTGTCCACACGGCTCCCCAGCATCACAGCCCGCCTGGCTCTCCAGCAGAGCCTGTTCACACTGCTCCCCAGCAGAGCCTGTCTACACGGCTCCACAGCAGCACAGCCCAGCACGCCGGGTTCCCCAGCACAGCACACGGGGGCCCCAAGCACCACAGCCCGCCTGGCTCTCCATCAAAGCCTGTTCAAGCCACTCCCCAGCAGGGCCTGTCCACAGGGCTCCCCGGCAGCAAAGCCCAGAACACAGGGTTCCCCAGCCCAGCTCACCGGGCTCCCCAGCACAGCACACGGTGGCCCCCAGCACCACAGCCTGGCTGGCTCTCCAGCAGAGCCTGTTCACACAGCTCCCCAGAAGAGCCAGTATGCACGGCTCCCCAGCAGCACTGCCTAGCTCAGCGGGCTCGACAGCACAGCACACGGGGGCCCCCAGCACCACAGCCCGCCAGGCTCTCCAGCAGAGCCTGTCCACTCGGCTCACCAGCAGCACTGCCCAGCTCACCGGGCTCCCCAGCACAGCACACGGGGCCCCCCAGCACCACAGCCCGAATGGTTCCCCAGCAGAGCCTGTCTACACGGCTCCCCAGCACCACAGCACAGCACACCAGGCTCCCCAGCACTGGACACGGGGGCCCCCAGAACCACAGGCCGCCTGGCTCTCCAGCAGAGCCTGTTCACACCGCTCCCCAGCAGAGCCTGGCTACACGGCTCCCCAACACCACAGCCCAGCACACCGGGCTCCCCAGCCCAGCTCACCGGGCTCCCCAGCACAGCACACGGGGGCCCCCAGCAACACAGCCCGCGTTGCTCTCCAGCAGAGCCTGTTCACACGGCTCCCCGACAGAGCCTGTCTACACGGCTCCCCAGCACCACTGCCCAGCACAACTTGTTCCCCAACCAGGCTCAACGGGCTGCCCAGCATGGAACACGGGGACCCCCAGCACCACAGCCCGGCTGGCTCTCCATCAGAGCCTGTCCACACGGCTCCCCAGCACAACAGCCCAGCACACCGGGCTCCCCAGCCCAGCTCAACGGGCTCCCCAGCACACCACACGGGGCACCCCAGCACCACAGCCCGCCTGGCTGTCCAGCAGAGCATGTTCAACCCTCTCCCCAACAGAGCCTGTCCACACGGCTTCCCAGCACCACAGCCCAGCACACTGGGCTCCGAAGCCCAGCTCACTGGGCTCCCGAGCACAGCACACGGGGGACCCCAGCACCACAGCCCGCCCGGCTTTCCATCAGAGCCTTTTCACACCGCTCCCCGGCAGTGCCTGTCCACACGGCTCCCCAAATGCACAGCCCAGCACACCGGGCTCCCCAGCCCAGCTCACCAGGGTCCCCAGCACAGAACACAGGGCCCCCCGGCACCACAGCCCGCCTGGCTCTCCAGCAGAGCCTGTTCAAACCACCCCCCAGAAGAGCCTGTCCACACAGCTCCCCAGCACCACAGCCCAGCACACCGGGCTCCCCAGCCCAGCTCACCATGGCCCCAAGCACAGAGCACGGGGGCCCCCAGCAGAGCCTGTCTACACGGCTCAGCAGCAGCACAGCCCAGCACACTGGCCTCCCCAGCCCAGCTCACCGGGCTCCCCAGCACAGCACACGGGCCCCCCAGCACCACAGCCCACATGGCTCTCCATCAGAGCCTGTTCAAACCGCTCCCCAGCAGAGCCTGTCTACACGGCTACCCAGCAGCACATCCCAGCACACCGGGCTCCCCAGCCAAGCTCACTGGGCTCCCCAGCACAGCACACGAGGGCCCCCAGCACCACAGCCCGCCTGGCTCTCCAGCAGAGCCTCTTCACACCGCTCCCCAGCAGAGCCATTCCACACGGGTCCCCAGCAGCACAGCCCAGCACAGAGGGCTCCATAGCCGATCTCACCGGGCTCCGCAGCAAAGCACACGGGGCCCCCCATCACCACAGCCCAGCACACCGGGCTGCCCAGCCCAGCTCAACGAGCTACCCAGCACTGCACACGGGGGCCCAAAGCACCACAGCCCGCCTGGCTGTCCAGCAGAGCCTGTTCAGACGGCTCTCCATCAGAGCCTGTTCACACCGCTCCGCAGATGGGCCTGTCCACACGGCTCCCCAGCACCACAGCCCAGCACACCGGGCTCCCCAGCACAGCTCACGGGGCCCCCCATCACCACAGCTCACCTGGCTCTCCATTAGAGACTGTTCACACCGCTCCCCAGCAGAGCCTGTTCACAACGCTCCCCAGCAGAGCCTGTCCACGCTGCTCCCCAGCAGCACGGCCCAGCACACCGGACTCCCCGGCCATGCTCACCGGGCTCACCAGCACAGCACACGGGGCCCCTCAGAACCACAGCCCGCCTGGCTCTCCATCAGAGCCTGTTCACACCGCTCCGCAGCAGAGCCTGTCTACACGGCTCCCCAGCACCAAAGCCCAGAACACCGGACTCCCCAACCCAGCTCACCGGCCTCCCCAGCACAGCACACGGGGCCCCCCAGAACCACAGCCCGCCTGGCTCTCCATCAGAGCGTTTTCACACCGCTCCCCAGCAGAGCCTGTCCACACGGCTCCCCAGCACCAAAGCCCAGCACACCGGGCTACCCAGCACCACAGCCCAGCACACGGGGCTCCCCAGCCCAGCTCACAGGGCTCCCAAGCACAGCACACGGGGGCCCCCAGCACCACAGCCCGCCTGGCTCTCCAGCAGAGCCTTTTCAAACCAATCCCCACCAGAGCCTGTCCACACGGCTACCCAGCACAGCAGCCTAGCACACCGGGCTCCCCAGCACAGCTCAACGGGGTCACCGGCACAGCACACGGGGCCCACCAGCACCACAGCCTTCCTGGCTCTCCATCAGTGCCTGTTCACACCGCTCCCCAGCAGAGCCTGTTCAAACCACTCGCCAACAGAGCCTGTAGACACGGCTCCCCAGCACCACAGCCCAACACATCGGGCTCCCCAGCCCAGCTCAACGGGCTCCCCAGCACAGCACACGGGGCCCCCCAGCACCACAGCCCGCCTGACTCTCCATCAGAGCCTGTTCAACCCTCTCCCCATCAGAGCCTGTCCACACGGCTTCCCAACACCACAGCCCAGCACACTGGGCTCCGAAGCCCAGCTCACTGGGCTCCCGAGCACAGCACACGGGAGCCCCCAGCACCACAGCCCGGCTGGCTCTCCATCAGAGCCTTTTCACACCGCTCCCCGGCAGAGCCTGTCCACACAGCTCCCCAGCAGCACAGCCCAGCACAACGGGCTCCCCAGCCATGCTCACCAGGGTCCCCAGCACAGAACACGGGGCCCCCCGGCACCACAGCCCGCCTGGCTCTCCAACAGAGCCTGTTCAAACCACCCCCCAGAAGAGCCTGTCCACACAGCTCCCCAGCAGCACAGCACAGCACACCGGGCTCCACAGCCCAGCTCACCGGGCTCCCCAGCACAGCACACGGGGCCCACCAGCACCACAGCCCGCCTGGCTCTCCAGCAGAGACTGTTCAAACCACTCCCCAGCAGAGCCTGTCCACACGGCTCCGCAGCAGAGCCTGTCCACACGGCTCCCCAGCACCACAGCCCAGAACACCGGGCTCCCCAGCACAGCACACGGGGCCCCCCAGCACCACAGCCCGCCTTGCTCTCCGTCAGGGCCTGTTCAACCCTCTTCCCAGCAGAGCCTGTTCACACCGCTCCCCAGCAGAGCCTGTCTACACGGCTCCCCAGCTCCAAAGCCCAGCACATGGGGCCCCCCAGCACCACAGCCCAGCACACCGGGCTCCCCAGCCCAGCTCACCGGGCTCCCCAGCACAGCACACAGGGGCCCCCAGCACCACAGCCCGCTTGGCTCTCCATCAGAGACTCTTCACACCGCTCCCCAGCAGAGCCTGTTCACTCCGCTCCACAGCAGAGCCTGTCTACACGGCTCCACAGCAGAGCCTGTCTACACGGCTCCCCAGCACCACAGCCCAGCACACCGGGCTCCCCAGCACAGCACACGGGGCCCCCCAGCAACTCAGGCCGCATGGCTCTCCAGCAGAGCCTGTTCACACCGCTCCCCAGCAGAGCCTTTCCACAGGGCTCCCCAGCAGAACAGCCCAGCACACCGGGCTCCCCAGCCCAGATCACCGGGCTCCCAGCACCACAGCCAGCCTGGCTCTCCATCAGAGCCTGTTCACACGGCTCCCCAGCAGAGCTTGTCTACACGGCTCCCCAGCAGCACAGCCCAGCACACCGGGCTGCGCATCCCAGTTCACCGGGCTCCCCAGCACAGCACACGGGGGCCCTCAGCATGACAGCCCGCCTGGCTCTCCATCAGAGCCTGTTCAGACCGCTCCCCAGCAGAGCTTGTCCACACGGCTCCCCAGCAGCACAGCCCAGCACGCCGGGTTCCCCAGCACAGCACACGGGGGCCCCCACTACCACAGCCCGCCTGGCTCTCCATCAGAGCCTGTTCAGACCGCTCCCCAGCAGAGCTTGTCCACACGGCTCCCCAGCAGCACAGCCCAGCACGCCGGGTTCCCCAGCACAGCACACGGGGGCCCCAACTACCACAGCCCGCCTGGCTCTCCATCAGAGCCTGTTCAAACCACTCCCCAGCAGAGCCTGTCCACTGGGCTCCCCAGCAGCACAGCCCAGCACACCGGGTTCCCCAGCCCTGCTCACCGGGTTCCCCAGCACAGCACACGGGGGCCCCCAGCACCACAGCCTGGCTGGCTCTCCAGCCGGGCCTGTTCACACAGCTCCCCAGCAGAGCCTGTCCACTCGGCTCACCAGCAGCACTGCCCAGCTCACCGGGCTCCCCAGTACAGCACACGGGGGGGCCCAGCAAAGCACACGGGGCCCCCCAGCACCACAGCCCGCCTGGCTCTCCAGCAGAGCCTTTTCAAACCGCTCCGCAGCAGAGCCTTTCTCCACGGGTCCCCAGTAGCACTACGCAGCACACCGCTCCCCAGCAGAGCCTGTCCACATGGCTCCCCAGCACCACTGCCCAGCACACCGGGCTCCCCAGCCAGGCTCAACGGGCTCCCCAGCATGGAACACGGGGACCCCCAGCACCGCAGCCAGCCTGGCTCTGCAGCAGAGCCTGTTCAAACCACTCCCCAGCAGAGCCTGTCCACTCGGCTCACCAGCAGCACAGCCCAACACACCGGGCTCCGAAGCCCAGCTCAACTGGCTCAACAGCACAGCACACGGGGCCCGCCGGAACCACAGCCCGCCTGGCTGTCCATCAGAGCCATTTCACACCGCTCCCCAGCAGAGCCTGTCCACACGGCCCCCCAGCACCACAGCCCAGCTCACCGGGCTCTCCAGCACTGCACACGGGGCCCCCCAGCACCACAGCCCGCCTGGCTCTCGAGCAGAGCCTCTTCACACCGCTCCCCAGCAGAGCCTGTCTACACCGCTCCCCAGCAGAACAGCCCAGCACACCAGGCTCCCCAGCCCTGCTCACCGGGCTCCCGATCACGGCACATGGGGCCCCCCAGCACCACAGTCAGCCTGGCTCTCCAGCAGATCCTTTTGAAACCACTACCCAAGTGAGCCTGTCCAAACGGCTCAACAGCACCAAAGCACAGCAAACCAGGATCCCCGGCGAACCTCACCGGGCTCCCCAGCACAGCACACGGGGGCCACCAGCACCACATCCCGCCTGGCTCTCCATCATGGCATGTTCACACCACTCCCCAGCAGGGCCTATTGAAACCACTCCCCAGCAGAGCCTGTCCACACGGCTCCACAGCACCACAGCCCAGCACACCGGGCTCCTAAGCCCAGCTCACAGGGCTCCCCAGTACAGCACACGGGGGCCCCCAGCACCAAAGCCCGCCTGGCTGTCCAGCAGAGCCTTTTCAAACCACTCCCCAGCAGAGCCTGTCCACACGGCTCAACAGCACCATAGCACAGCACACCATGATCCCCAGCCCAGCTCACCGGGTACCCCAGCACAGCACACGGGGGCCCCCAGCCCCACAGCCCGCCTGGCTCTCCATCAGAGAATGTTTACACCGCTCCGCAGAAGAGCCTGTCTACACAGCTCCCCAGCACCACAGCCCAGCACACCGGGCTCCCCAGCACAACACACCGGGCCCCGCAGCACCAATGCCCGCCTGGCTCCCCAGCAGAGCCTGTCCAAACGGCTCCCCAGCAGCACAGCCCAGCACACCGGGATAACCAGCACTGCACACGGGGGCCCCCAGCACCACAGCCCGCCTGGCTCTCCAGCAGAGCCTCTATACACGGCTCCCCAGCAGCACAGCCCAGCACACCGCAGCACAACCAGCCTGGCTCTCCATCAGAGCCTGTTCAAACCACTCCCAAGAAGAGCCGGTACACACGGCTCCCCAGCAGCATAGCCCAGCACACTGGCCTCCCCAGCCCAGCTCACCGGTCTCCCCAGCACAGCACACAGGGCCCCCCAGCACCACAGCCCACCTGGCTCTCCATCAGAGCCTGTTCACACCGCTCCCCAGCAGAGCCTGTCTACAGGGCAACCCAGCAGCACAGCCCAGCACACCGGGCTCCCCAGCCAAGCTCACCGGGCACCCCAGCACAGCACACGAGGGCCCCCGGCACCACAGCCCGCCTGGCTCTCCAGCAGAGCCTCTTCACACGGCTCCCCAGCAGCACAGGCCAGCACACCGGCCTCCATAACCGATATCACCGGGCTCCGCAGCACAGCACACGGGGCCCCCCAGAACCACAGCCCGGCACACCGGGCTCCCCAGCCCCGCTCACCGGGCTAATGAGCACAGCTCACGGGGGCCCCCAGCACCACAGACCGCCTGGTTCTCCAGCAGAGCCTGTTCACACTGCTCCCCAGCAGAGCCTGTCTACACGGCTCCCCAGCAGCACCGCCCAGCACACCGAGCTCCTCTGCCCAGCCCACCGAGCTCCGCAGCACCACAGCCCTCCTGGCTCTCCCTCAGAGCCTGTTCAAACCACTCCCCAAGAGAGCGTTTCCACACGGCTCCCCAACACCACAGCCCAGCACACTGGGCTCCCCAGCCCAGCTCAACGGACTCCCCAGCACAGCACACGGGGGCCCCCAGCACCACAGCCCGGCTGGCTCTCCATTAGAGCCTTTTCACACGGCTCCCCTGCAGAGCCTGTCTACACGGCTCCCAAGCAGCACAGCCCAGCACACCGCAGCACAGCCCGCCTGGCTCTCCAGCAGAGCCTTTTCACACCGCTCCCCAGCAGAGCCTGTCCACGCGGCTCACCAGCAGCACAGCACAGCCCACCGGGCTCCCCTGCACAGCACACGGGGCCCCACAGCACCAAAGCCCGCCTGGCTCTCCAGCAGAACCTGTTCAAACCACTCGCCAGCAGAGCCTTTCCACACGGCTCCCCAGCAGCAGAGCCCAGCACACCGGTCACCCCAGCCCACCTCACCGGGCCCCCCAGCACAGCTCACGGGGACCCCCACCATCATAGCCCGCCTGGCTCTCCATCAGAGCCTGTTCACACCGCTCCCCAGCAGAGCATGTCTACACGGATCCCCATCACCACAGCCCAGCACACCGGGCTCCCCGGCCCAGCCCACCGGGCTCCCCAGCACAGCACACGGCCCCCCCAGCACCACAGCCCGCCTGGCTCTAAAGCAGAGCCTGTTCAAACCACTCCCCAGCAGAGCCTGTCCACACGGCTCCCCAGCAGCACAGCCCAGCACACCGGGCTCCTCAGCCCAGCTCACCGGGCTCCCCAGCACAGCACACGGGGGCCCCCAGTACCACAACCCGCCTGGCAATCCAGCAGACCCTGTTCAAACCACTCCCCAGCAGAGCCTTTCCACAAAGCTCCCCAGCACCACAGCCCAAAACACAGGGCTCCGAAGCCCAGCTCAACGGGCTCCCCAGCACAGCACACGGGTCCCCCCAGAACCACAGCCCGCCTGGCTCTCCAGCAGAGCCTGTTCACACCGCTCCCCAGGAGAGCCTGTCCACGCGGCTCACCAGCAGCACAGCCCAGCACACCGGGCTCCCCTGCACAGCACACGGGGCCCCACAGCACCACAGCCCGCCTGGCTCTCCAGCAGAGCCTGTTCAAACCACTCGCCAGCAGAGCCTTTCCACACGGCTCCCCAGCAGCACAGCCCAGCACACCGGGCTCCCCAGCCCAGCTCACCGGGCTCCCCAGCACAGCACACGGGGGCCGCCAGCACCACAGCCTGGCTGGCTCTCCAGCAGAGCCTGTTCACACAGCTCCCCAGAAGAGCCAGTATGCACGGCACTCCAGCAGTACTGCCCAGCTCAGCGGGCTCCACAGCACATCACACGGGGGCCCCCAGCACCACAGCCCGCCAGGCTCTCAGGCAAAGCCTGTCCACTCGGCTCACCAGCAGCACAGCCCAGCACACCGGGCTCCCCAGTACAGAGCACGGGGGCCCCCAGCAAAGCACACGGGGCCCCCCAGCACCACAGCCCGCCTGGCTCTCCAGCAGAGCCTGTTCAAACCGCTCCCCAGCAAAGTTTTTCTCCACGGGTCCCCAGCAGCACTGCCCAGCACACCGCACCACAGCCCGCCTGACTCTCCAGCAGAGTCTGTTCAAACCGCTCCTCTGAAGACCCTGTCTACACGGCTCCCCAGCACCACAGCCCAGCACACCGGACTCCCCAGCCTAGCTCACCAATCTCCCCAGTACAACACACGGGGCCTACCACTGCCACAGCCCGCCTTGCTCTCCAGCAGAGCCTGTTCGAACCAATCCCCATCAGAGCCTGTCCACAGGGCTCCCCAGCAGCACAGCCCAGCACACCGGGCTCCCCAGCCCAGCTAACCGGCCACCCCAGAACAGCACACGGGGGCCCCCAGCACCACAGCCCGCCTGGCTCTCCATCAGAGCCTGTACACACCGCTCCCCAGCAGAGCCTGTCTACACGGCTCCCCAGCACCACAACCCAGCACACCAGGCTCCCCAGCCCAGCTCACCGGGCTCCCCAGCACAGCACACTGGGCTCCCCAGCACCACAGCCCGCCTGGCTCTCCAGCACAGCCTTTTTAAACCGCTCCCCAGCAGAGCCTGTCCACACGGCTCCCCAGCAGCACAGCCCAGCTCACCGGGCTCCCCAGCACAGCACACGGGGGCCTAATGCACTACAGCCCGCCTGCTCTCCATCAGAGCCTTTTCACACAGCTCCCCAGCATAGCCTGTCCACACGGCTCCCCAGCAGCACAGCCCAGCACACCGGGCTCCCCAGCACAACAGCCAAGCACACGGGGCTCCCCAGCCCAGCACACCGGGCTCCCCAGCACAGCACACAGGGCCGCCCAGCACAACAGCCTGCCTTCCTCTCCAGCAGAGCCGGTTCACACAGCTCCCCAGCAGAGCCAGTATGCACGGCTCCCCAGCACCACAGCCCAGCACACCGGGCTCCCCAGCCCAGCTCACCGGGCTCCACAGCACAGCACACAGGGCCTCCCAGAACCACAGCCCGCCTGGCTCTCCATCAGAGCCATTTCACACCGCTCAAGAGCAGAGACTGTCCACACGGCTCCCCAGCACCACAGCCCAGCTCACCGGGCTCTCCAGCACTGCACACGGGGCCCCCTAGCACCACAGCCCGCCTGGCTCAAGAGCAGAGCCTGTTCACACCGCTCCCCAGCAGAGCCTGTTCACACCGCTCCCCAGCAGAGCTTGTCAACACGGCTCCCAAGCACCACAGCCCTGCACACCGGGCTCCCCAGCCCAGCTCACCCGGCTCCCTAGCACAGAACACGGGGCCCCCCAGCACCACAGCACGCCTGGCTCTCCATCAGAGGCTGTTCACACCGTTCAACAGCACAGCCTTTCTACACGGCTCGCCATCACCACAGCAAAGCACACAGGGATCCCCAGCCCAGCTCACCGGGCTCCTGAGCACAGCTCACGGGGGCCCCCAGCACCACAGCCCGCCTGGCTCTCCATCAGTGCCTGTTCACACCCCTCCGCAGCAGAGCCTGTCTACACGGCTCCCCAGCACAAAAGCCCAGCACACCGGGTTCCCCAGCCCAGCTCACCGGGCTCCCCAGCACAGCACACGGGGCCCCCCAGCACCACAGTCCACCTGGCTCTGAATCAGAGCCTGTTCACAACGCTCCCCAGCAGAGCCTGTCTACAGGGCTACCCAGTAGCACAGCCCAGCACACCGGGCTCCCCAGCCGAGATCACCGGGCTCCCCAGCAAAGCACACGGGGGCCCCCAAAACCACAGCCCGCCTGTCTCTCCATCAGAGCCTGTTCAAACCATTCCCCAGCAGAGACTGTCCATACGGCTCCCCAGCAGCACAGCCCTGCACACCGGGCTCTCCAGCACAGCACACGGGGGCCCCCAGCACCACAGCCTGCTTGGCTCTCCTTCAGAGACTTTTCACAATGCTCCCCAGCAGAGCCTGTTCACTCCGCTCCCCAGCAGAGCCTGTCCACACGGCTCCCCAGCACCATAGCCCAGCACAACGGGCTCCCCAGCCCAGCTCACCGGGCTCCCGAGCACAGCACACTGGGCCCCCCGGCACCACAGCCCGCCTGGCTCCCTAGCAGAGCCTTTTCAAGCCACTCCCCAGCAGTCCCTGTCCACACGGCTCCCCAGCAGCACAGCCTAGCACAGCGGGCTCCCCGGCCAACCTCACCTGGCTCCCCAGCACAGCACACGGGGGCCCCCAGCACCACAGCCCGCCTGGCTCTCCATCAGAGCCTGGTCACAGCGCTCCCCAGCAGAGCCTGTCCAAAAGGCTCCCCAGCACCACAGCCCAGAACACTGGGCTCCCCAGCCCACCTCACCGGGCCCACTACACAAATCACACGGGGGCGCCCAGAATCAAGGCCCGCCTGGCTCTCCATCAGAGCCAGTTCACAAAGCTCCGTAGCAGAGCCTGTCTACACGGATCCCCAGAACCACAGCCCAGCTCACCGGGCTCTCCAGCACTGCACACGGGGCCCCCCAGCACAGCACACGGGGGCCCCCACCACAGCTCACCGGGCTCCCCTGAACCACAGCCCGCCTGGCTCTCCATCAGAGCCTGTTCAACCCTCTCCCCAGCAGAGCCTGTCCAAACGGCTCCCCAGCACCAAAGCCCAGCACACCGGGCTCCCCAGCACAGCACACGGGGCCCCCCAGCACCACAGCCCGCCTGGCTCTCCATCAGAACCTGTTCAACCCTCTCCCCAGAAGAGACTGTCCACACGGCTCCCCAGCACCACAGCCCAGCACACCGGGATACCCAGCCCAACTCAACGGGCTCCCCAGCACAGCACACGGGGCCCCCCAGCACCACAGCCCGCCTGGCTCTCCATCAGAGCCTGTCTACACGGCTCCCCAGCACCACAGCCCAGCTCACCGTTCTCGCCAGCACCACAGCCCAGCACACCGGGCTCCACATCCCAGCTTAACGGGCTCCGCAGCACAGCACACGGGGCCCCCAGCACCACAGCCCGCCTGGCTCTCCATCAGAGCCTGTTCACAGCGCTCCGCAGCAGAGCCTGTCTACACGGCTCCACAGCACCACAGCCCAGCACACCGGGCTCCCCAGCCCAGCTCACCGGGCTCCCCACAGCACAGCACACGGCGTCCCACAGCATCACAGCCCGAATGGCTCCCCAGCAGAGCCTGTCTACACGGCTCCCCAGCAGCACAGCCCAGTACACCGCAGCACAGCCCGCCTGGCTCTCCATCAGAGCCTGTTCAAACCGCTCCCCAGCAGATCCTGTCCACACGGCTCCCCAGCAGCACAGCCCAGCACACCGGGCTCCATAGCCGATCTCACCGGGATCCGCAGCACAGCACATGGGGCCACCCAGCACCACAGCCCAGCACACCGGGCTCCCCAGCACAGCACACGGGGGCCCCCAGAGACACAGCCCGCCTGGCTCTCCAGCAGAGACTGTTCAAAACACTCCCCAGCAGAGCCTGTCAACACGGCTCCCCAGCGGCACAGCCGAGCACACCGGCCTCCCCAGCACAGCACACGGGGGCCCACAGCACAGCACACGGGGGCCCCCAGCACCACAGCCCGTGTTGCTCTCCGGCAGAGCCTGTTCAAACCACTCCCCAGCACAGCCTGTCCACAAGCCTCCCCAGCAGCACATCCCAGAACACCGGGCTGCCCAGCCCAGCTCACCGGGCTCCCCAGCACAGCACACGGGGGCCGCCAACACCACAGCCCGCCTGGCTCTCCAGCAGAGCCTGTTCACACGGGTCCTCAGCAGAGCCGGTACACACGGCTGCACCGCAACACACCCTAGGACACCGGGCTCCCCAGCCCAGCCCATCGGGCTCCCCAGCACAGCACACGGGGGCCCCCAGCACCACAGCCCGCCTGACTCTCCATCAGAGCCTGTTAAACCCTCTCCCCATGAGAGCCAGTCCACACGGCTTCCCAGCACCACAGCCCAGCACACTGGGCTCCGAAGCCCAGATCACTGGGCTCCCGAGCACAGCACACGGGGGCCCCCAGCACCACAACCCGGCTGGCTCTCCATCAGAGCCTTTTCACACCGCTCCCCAGGAGAGCCTGTCTACACGGTTGGCCAGCACCACAGTCCAGTACACCGGGCTCCCCAGCCCAGCTCACCGGGCTCCGTAGAAGAGCACACGGGGGCCCCCAGCACCACAGCCCGCCTGGCTCTCCATCAGAGCCTGTTCACACCGCTCCCCAGCAGAGCCTGTCTACACGGCTCCCCAGCAGCACAGCCCAGCACACCGCAGCACAGCCCGCCTGGCTCTCCAGCAGAGCCTGTTCACATCGCTCCCCAGCAGACCCGGTCCACACGGCTCCCCAGCAGCACAGAACAGCACACAGTGTTCCCCAGCACAGCACACGCGGGCCCCCAGCACCACGGCCCGCCTGGCTCTCCAGCAGAGCCTGTTCAAACCACTCCCAAGCAGAGCCGGTCGACACGGCTCCCAAGCAGCACAGCCCAGTACTCTGGCCTCCCAAGCCCAGCTCACCTGGCTCCCCAGCACAGCACACTGGGCCCCCCAGCACCTCAGCCCACCTGGCTTTCCAGCAGAGCCACTTCACACCGCTCCCAAGCAGACCCGGTCCACACGGCTCTCCAGCAGCACAGAACAGCACACAGTGTTCCCCAGCACAGCACACGGGGGCCCCCAGCACCACGGCCCACCTGGCTCTCCAGCAGAGCCTGTTCAAACCACTCCCAAGCTGAACCGGTCGACACGGCTCCCCAGCAGCACAGCCCTGCACACCGCAGCACAGCCCGCCTGGTTCCCCAGCAGAGCCTGTTCAAACCGCCCCCAAGCAGAGCCTGTCCACACGGCTCCCCAGCAGAACAGCCCAGCACACAGGGCTCCCGAGCACAGCACACGGGGCCCCCCAGCACCACAGCCCGCCTTGCTCTCCAGCAGAGCCTGTTCAAAGCACTCCCCAGCAGAGCCTGTCCACACGGCTCCCCAGCACCACAGCCCAGCACACCGGGCTCCCCAGCCCTGCTCACCGGGCTCCGTTACAGAGCACACGAGGGCCCCCAGCACCACAGCCCGCCTGGCTCTCGATCAGAGCCTGGTCACAGCGCTCCGCAGCAGAGCCTGTCTACACGGCTCCCCAGCACCACAGCCCAACACACCGGGCTCCCCAGCCCAGCTCACCGGACTCCCCAGCATAGCACACGGGGCCCCCCAGCACCACAGCCAGAATGGCTCCCCAGCAGTGCCTGTCTACACGGCTCCCCATCACCACAGCCCAGCACACCGGGCTCCCCATCCCAGCTCAACGGGCTCCCCAGCACAGCATTCGGGGAACCCCAGCACCACAGCCCGCCTGGCTCTCCATCAGAGCCTGTTCACACCGCTCCCCAGCACAGCCTGTCCACACGCCTCCCCAGCACCACAGCCCAGCACACCGGGCTCCCCAACCCAGCACACCGAGCTCCCCAGCCAAGCTCACAGGGCTGCCCAGCACAGCACACGGGGCCCCCCAGCACCACAGCCCGCCTGGCTCTCCATCAGAGCCTCTTCACACAGATCCCCAGCAGAGCCTGTCCACACAGCTCCCCAGCAGCACAGCCCAGCACACCGGGCTCCATAGCCGATCTGACCGGGCTCCGCAGGCACAGCACACGGGGCACCCCAGCACCACAGCCCAGAACAACGGGCTCCCCAGCACAACACACGGGGTCCCCCAGCATCACAGCCCGCCTGGCTCTCCAGCAGAGCCTGTTCAAAACACTCCCCAGCAGAGCCTGTCCACACGGCTCCCCAGCAGCACAGCCCAGAACACCGGGCTCCCCAGCCCAGCTCACCGGGCTCCCCAGCACAGCACAGGGGGGCCCCCAATACCACAGCCCGCCTGGCTTTCCATCAGAGCCTGTTCACACCGCTCCTCAGCAGAGCCGGTCCACACGGCTCCCCAGCAGCACACCCTAGGACACCGGGCTCCCCAGCACAGCACACAGGGGCCCCCAGCACCACAGCCCACCTGGCTCTCAAATAGAGACTGTTCACACCGCTCCCCAGCAGAGCCTGTTCACTCCGCTGCCCAGCAGAGCCTGTCTACACGGCTCCCCAGCCCCACAGCCCAGCACACCGGGCTCCCCAGCCCAGCTCACCAGGCTCCCCAGCACAGCACACGGGGCCCCCCAGCACCACAGCCCGCCTGGCTCCCCAGCAGAGCCTGCTCAAACCACTCCCCAGCAGTCCCTGTCCACACGGCTCCCCAGCAGCACCGCCTAGCACAGCGGGCTCCCCGGCCAAGCTCACCGGGCTCCCCAGCACAGCACAAGGGGGCCCCCAGCACCACAGCCCGCCTGGCTCTCCAACAGAGCCTGTTCAGAAAGCTCCCCAGCAGAGCCAGTATGCACGGCTCCCCAGCAGCACACCCTAGGACACCGGGCTCCCCAGCACAGCACACGGTGGCCCCCAGCACCACAGCCCGCCTGGCTCTCCAGCAGAGCCTGTTCAAACCACTCCCCAGCAGTCCCTGTCCACACGGCTCCCCAGCAGCACCGCCTAGCACACCGGGCTCCCCACCCAGGCTAAACGGGCTCCCCAGAACGGAACACGGGGACCCCCAGCACCACAGCCAGCCTGGCTCTGCATCAGAGACTGTTCAAACCACTCCACAGCAGAGCCTGTCTACACTGTTCCCCAGCACCACAGCCCAGCACACCGGGCTTCCCAGCCAAGCTCAACGGGCTCCTGAGCACAGCACACGGGGGCCCCCAGCGCCACAGCCCGCCTGGCATTCCAGAAGAGCTTGTTCAAACCATTCCCCAGCAGAGCCTGTCCACACGGCTCGCCAGCAGCACAGCCCAGTACACCGGACTCCCCAGCCCAGCTCACCGGGCTCCCCAGTACAGCACACGGGGCCCCCCAGCAGAGCCTGTCTACACGGTTGGCCAGCACCACAGTCCAGTACACCGGGCTCCCCAGCCCAGCTCACCAGGCTCCCCAGCACAGCACACGGGGCCCCCCAGCACCACAGCCCGCCTGGCTCTCCGGCAGAGCGTGTTTAAACCGCTCCCCAGCAGAGCCTGTCTACACGGTTCCTCAGCAGCACTGCCCAGCACACCGGGCTCCCCAGCACCACAGCCCTGCACACCGGGCTCCCCAGCACCACAGCCCAGCACACCGGGCTAACCAGCACAGCACACGGGGCGCCCCAGCACAGCACACGGGGCTTCCCACCACCACAAGCCCGCCTGGCTCTCCATCAGAGCCTCTTCACACCGCTCCCCAGCAGAGCCTGTCTACACGGCTCCCCAGCACCACAGCCCAGCACACCGGTCTCCCCAGCCCAGCTCAACGGGCTCCCCAGCACAGCACACGCGGGCCCCCAGCACCACAGCCCGCCTGGCTCTCCATCAGAGCCTGTTCACAGCGCTCCCCAGCAGTGCCTGTCTACACGGCTCGCCAGCACCACAGCCCAGAACACCGGGCTCCCCAACACAGCACACGGGGCTCCCCAGCACAGCACACGGGGCCCCCCAGCACCACAACCCGGCTGGCTCTCCATTAGAGCCTTTTCTCACCGCTCCCCGGCAGAGCCTGTCCACACGGCTCCCCAGCAGCACAGCCCAGCACACCGGGCTCCCCAGCCCAGCTCACCAGGGTCCCCAGCACAGAACACGGGGCCCCCCCGGCACCACAGCCTGCCAGGCTTTCCAGCAGAGCCTGTTCAAACCACCCCCCAGAAGAGCCTGTCCACACGGCTCCCCAGCACCACAGCCCATCACACCTGGCTCCCCAGCACAGCACACGGGGCCCCCCAGCACCACAGCCCGCCTGGCTCTCCAGCAATGCCTGTTCAAACCACTCCCCAGCAGAGCCTGTCCACACGGCTCCCCAGCACCACAGCCCAGCACACCGGGCTCCCCAGCACAGCACACGGGGCCCCCAAGCACCACAGCACGCCTGGCTCTCCATCAGAGCCTGTTCGAACCACTCCCATGCAGAGCCTGTCCACACCGCTCCCCAGCAGCACAGCCCAGCACACCGGGCTTCTCCGCCTAGCTCACCGGGCTACCCAGCACAGCACACGGGGGCCCCCCAGCACCACAGCCCACCTGGCTCTACATCAGAGCCTGTTCACTACGCTCCCCAGCAGAGCCGGTCCACACGGCTCCCCAGCAGCACAGCCCAGCACACCGGGCTCCCCAGTCCAGCTCACCGGGCTCCCCAGCACAGAACACGGCGCCCCCCAGCACCACAGCCCGCCTGGCTCTCCATCAGAGCCTGTTCAACCCTCTCCCCATCAGAGCCTGTCCACACGGCTTCCCAGCACCACAGCCCAGCACACTGGGATCCGAAGCCCAGTTCACTGGGCTCCCGAGCACAGCACACGGGGGCCCCCAGCACCACAGCCCGGCTGGCTCTCCATTAGAGCCTTTTCTCACCGCTCCCCGGCAGAGCCTGTCCACACGGCTCCCCAGCAGCACAGCCCAGCACACCGGGCTCCCCAGCCCAGCTCACCAGGGTCCCCAGCACAGAACACGGGGCCCCCCCGGCACCACAGCCTGCAAGGCTTTCCAGCAGAGCCTGTTCAAACCACCCCCCAGAAGAGCCTGTCCACACGGCTCCCCAGCACCACAGCCCATCACACCTGGCTCCACAGCACAGCACACGGGGCCCCCCAGCACCACAGCCCGCCTGGCTCTCCAGCAATGCCTGTTCAAACCACTCCCCAGCAGAGCCTGTCCACACGGCTCCCCAGCACCACAGCCCAGCACACCGGGCTCCCCAGCACAGCACACGGGGCCCCCCAGCACCACAGCCCGCCTGGCTCTCCATCAGAGCCCTTTCACACCGCTCCGCAGTTGAGCCTGTCTACACGGCTCCCCATTACCAAAGCCCGGCACACCGGGCTCCCCAGCACCACAGCCCAGCACACGGGGCTCCCCAGGCCAGCACACCGGGCTCCCCAGCACACCAGACGGGGCCCCCCAGCACCACAGCCCGAATGGCTCACCAGCAGAGCCTGTCTACACGGCTCCCCAGCACCACAGCCCAGCACACCGGGCTCCCCAGATCAGCTCAACGGGCTCCCCAGCACAGCACACGGGGCCCCCCAGCACCACAGCCCGCCTGGCTCTCCATCAGAGCCTGTTCACACAGCTCCCCAGCAGAGCCTGTCCACACGGCTCCCCAGCAGCACAGCCCATCACACCGGGCTCCCCGGCCCAGCCCACCGGGCTCCCCAGCACAGCACACGGGGCCCCCCAGCACCATAGCCCGCGTTGTTCTCCATCAACGCCTGTTCAAACCACTCCCCAGCACAGCCTGTCCACACGGCTCCCCAGCACTACAGCCCAGCACACCAGGCTCCCCAGCACAGCACACGGGGCCCCCCAGCACCACAGCCCGCCTGGCTCTGCATCAGAGCCTGTTCACACCACTCCCCAGCAGAGCCTGTCTTCACGGTTCCCCAGCACCACAGCCCAGCTCACCGGGCTCCCCAGCACAGCACACGGGGGCCCCCAGCACCACAGCCCGCCTGGCTCTCCAGCAGAGCCTGTTCACACCGCTCCCTAGCAGAGCATGTCCACACGGCACCCCAGCAGCTCAGCCCAGCACACCGGGCTCCGCAGCCCTGCTCACCGGGCTCCCCAGCACAGCACACGGGGGCCCCCAGCACCACAGCCAGCCTGGCTCTCCATCAGAGCCTCTTCACACCGCTCCCCAGCAGAGCTTTTCCACACGGATCCCCAACACCACAGCCCAGCACACCGGGCTCCCCAGCCCTGCTCACCGGGCTCCGTTGCAGAGCACACGGGGGCCCCCAGCACCACAGCCCACCTGGCTCTCCATCAGAGCCTGTTCACACCGCTCCCCAGCAGAGCCTGTCTACACGGCTCCCCAGCAGCACAGCCCAGCACACCGCAACACAGGCCGCCTGGCTCTCCAGCAGAGCCTTTTCACACCGCTCCCCAGCAGACCCGGTACACACGGCTCCCCAGCAGCACAGAACAGCACACCGGGTTCCACAGAACAGCACACGGGGGCCCCCAGCACCACGGCCCGCCTGGCTCCCCAGCAGAGCCTGTTCAAACCACTCCCAAGCAGAGCCGGTCCACACGGCTCCCCAGCAGAACAGCCCTGCACACTGGCCTCCCAAGCCCAGCTCACCGGGCTCCCCAGCACAGCACACGGGGCCCCCAGCACCTCAGCCCACCTGGCTTTCCAGCAGAGCCTATTCAAACCACTCCCCAGAAGAGCCTGTCCACACGGCTCCCCAGCACCACAGCCCAGCACACCGGGCTCCCCAGCCCTGCTCACCGGGCTCCGTTACAGAGCACACGAGGGCCCCCAGCACCACAGCCCGCCTGGCTCTCGATCAGAGCCTGGTCACAGCGCTCCGCAGCAGAGCCTGTCTACACGGCTCCCCAGCACCACAGCCCAGCACACCGGGCTCCCCTGCCCAGCTTACCGGGCTCCCCAGCACTGCACACGGGGCCCCCCAGCACCACAGCCCGCCTGGCTCTCGAGCAGAGCCTATTCAAACCACTCCCCTGCAGAGCCTGTCCACACGGCTCCCCAGCACCACAGCCCAGCACACCGGGCTCCCCAGCAAAGCTCAACGAGATCCCCAGCACAGCACACGGGGCCCCCAAGCACCACAGCCCGCCTGGCTCTCCATCAGAGCCTGTTCACTCCGCTCCGCAGCAGAGCCTGTTCAAACCACTCCCCAACAGAGCCTGTACACAAGGCTCCCCAGCACCACAACCCAGCACACCGGGCTCCCCAACCAGGCTCAACGGGCTCCCCAGCATGGCACACGGGGCCCCCCAGCACAGCACACGGGGCGTCCCAGCACAACAGCCCGCCTGGCTCTCCATCACAGCCTGTTCACTCCGCTCCCCAGCAGAGCCTGTCCACACGGCACCCCAGCAGCACAGCCCAGCACACCGGGCACCCCAGCCCAACATACGGGGTCCCCCAGCACCACAGCGCGCCTGGGTCTCCATCAGAGCCTGTTCACACGGCTCCCCAGCAGAGCCTGTCCACACGGCTCCCCAGCAGCACAGCCCAGCTCACCGGGCTCCCCAGCACAGCACACGGGGGCCCCCAGCACAGCACAAAGGGCCCCCCAGCACCACAGCCCGCCTGGCTCTCCAGCAGAACCTGTTCACACGGCTCTCCAGCAGAGCCTGTCAACACGGCTCCCCAGCAGCACAGCCTAGGACACCGGGCTCCCCAGCCCAGCTCACCGGGCTCTTCAGCACAGCACACGGGGGCCCCCAGCACCACAGCCCACCTGGCTCTCGATCAGAGCCTTTTGACACCGCTACCCAGCAGAGCCTGTCTACACGGCTCCCCAGCAGCACAGCCCAGCCCACCGGGCTCCCCAGCCCAGCTCACTGGGCACCCAGCCAAGCTCACCGGGCTCTTCAGCACAGCACACGGGGGCCCCCAGCACCACAGCCCGCCTGGCTCTCCATCAGAGCTTGTTCACACCGCTCCCCAGCAGAGCCTGTCTACACGGCTCCCCAGCAGCACAGCCCAGCACACCGCAACACAGGCCGCCTGGCTCTCCATCAGAGCCTCTTCACACCGCTCCCCAGCAGAGCTTTTCCACACGAATCCCCAGCACCACAGCCCAGCACACCGGGCTCCCCAGCCCTGCTCACCGGGCTCCGTTGCAGAGCACACGGGGTCCCCCAGCACCACAGCCTGCCTGGCTCTCCATCAGAGCCTGTTCACACCGCTCCCCAGCAGACCCGGTACACACGGCTCCCCAGCAGCACAGAACAGCACACCGGGCTCCCCAGCAAAGCTCAACGAGATCCCCAGCACAGCACACGGGGCCCCCCAGCACCACAGCCCGCCTGGCTCTCCATCATGGCCTGTTCACTCCGCTCCGCAGCAGAGCCATTTCAAACCACTCCCCAACAGAGCCTGTACACAAGGCTCCCCAGCACCACAACCCAGCACACCGGGTTCCCCAGCCCAGCTTAACGGGCTCCCCAGCACAGCACACGGGGCCCCCCAGCACAGCACACGGGGCGTCCCAGCACAACAGCCCGCCTGGCTCTCCATCACAGCCTGTTCACTCCGCTCCCCAGCAGAGCCTGTCTACACGGCTCCCCAGCAGCACAGCCGAGCACACCGGGCTCCCCAGCCGATCTCACCGGGCTCCGCAGCACAGCACACGGGGGCCCCCAGCACCACAGCGCGCATGGTTCTCCATCAGAGCCTGTTCACACCGCTCCCCAGCAGAGCCTGTCCACACGGCTCCCCAGCAGCACAGCCCAGCACACCGGGCTCACCAGCACAGCACACGGGGGCCCCCAGCACAGCACAAAGGGCCCCCCAGCACCACAGCCCGCCTGGCTCTCCAGCAGAACCTGTTCACACGGCTCTCCAGCAAAGCCTGTCTACATGGCTCCCCAGCAGCACAGACTAAGACACCGGGCTCCCCAGCCCAGCTCACCGGGCTCTTCAGCACAGCACACGGGGGCCCCTTGCACCACAGCCCACCTGGCTCTCGATCAGAGCCTTTTGACACCGCTACCCAGCAGAGCCTGTCTACACGGCTCCCCAGCAGCACAGCCCAGAACACTGGGCTCCCCAGCACAGCACACGGGGCCCCCAGCACCACAGCGGGCCTGGCTCTCCATAAGAGCCTGTTCACACCGCTCTGCAGCAGAGCCTGTCTACACGGCTCCCCAGCACCACAGCCCAGCACACCGGGCTCCCCAGCCCAGCTCACCGGGCTGCCCAGCACAGCACACCGGGCCCCCCAGCACCACAGCCTGCCTGGCTCTCCAGCAGAGCCTGTTCAAACCACTCCCCAGTAGAGCCTGTCCACACGGCTCCCCAGCACCACAGCCCGCCTGGCTCTCCAGCAGAGCCCTTTCACACCGCTCCCCAGCAGAGCCTCTCTACACGGCTCCCCAGCAGCACAGCCCAGCACACCGGGCTCCTCTGCCCAGCTCACCTGGCTCCCCAGCACAACAGCCCGCCTGGCTCTCCAGCAGAGCCTGTTCAAACCACTCCCCAGCAGAGCGAGTGCACACGGCTCCCAAGCACCACAGCCCAGCACACTGGGCTCCCCAGCCCAGCTCACAGGGCTCCCCAGCACAGCACACGGGGCCCCCCAGCACCATAGCCTGCCTGGGTCTCCAACAAAGCCTGTTCACACCCCTTACACAGCAGAGCCTGTCTACACGGCTCCCCAGCACAAAAGCCCAGCACACCGGACACCCCGGCCAAGCTCACTGGGCTGCCCAGCCAAGCACACGGGGCCCCCCAGCACCAAAGCCCGCCTGGCTCTCCATCAGAGCCTGTACAACCCTCTCCCCAGCAGAGCCTGTCCACACTGCTCCCCAGCACCACAGCCCAACACACCGGGCTCCCCAGCCCAGCTCAACGGGCTCCCCAGCACAGCACACGGGGGCCCCCAGCACCACGGCCCGCCTGGGTCTCCATCAGAGCCTGTCTACACGGCTCCCCAGCACCACAGCCAAGCACACCAGGCTCCCCAGCCAAGCTCAACGGGCTCCCCAGCACAACACAGGCGGGCCCCCAGAACCACAGCCCAGCACATTGGGCTCCCCAGCCCACCTCACCGGGCTCCCCAACACATCACACGGGGGCCCCCAGCATCACAGCCCGCCTGGCTCTCCATCAGAACTTGTTCAAACAGCTCCGCAGCAGAGCCTGTCTACACGGCACCCCAGCACCACAGCCCAGCTCACCGGGCTCTCCAGCTCTGCACACGGGGCCCCCCAGCACCACAGGCCGCCTGGCTCTCAATCAGAGCCTGTTCAAACCACTCCCCAGCAGAGCCTGTCCACATGGCTCCCCAGCACCACAGCCCGCCTGGCTCTCCAGCAGAGCCTGTTCACACCGCTCCCCAGGAGAGCCTGTCCACGCGGCTCACCAGCAGCACAGCCCAGCACACCGGGCTCCCCTGCACAGCACACGGGGCCCCACAGCACCACAGCCCGCCTGGCTCTCCAGCAGAGCCTGTTCAAACCACTCGCCAGCAGAGCCTTTCCACACGGCTCCCCAGCAGCACAGCCCAGCACACCGGGCTCCCCAGCCCAGCTCACCGGGCTCCCCAGCACAGCACACGGGGCCCCCCAGCACCACAACCCGCCTGGCTCTCCATCAGAACCTGTTCAACCCTCTCCCCAGAATAGCCTGTCCACACGGCTCCCCAGCACCACAGCCGAGCACAACGGGCTCCCCTGCCCAACTCAACGGGCTCCCCAGCACAGCACATGGGCCCACCCAGCATAGCACACGGGGCTACCCAGCACAACAACCCGCCTGGCTCTACATCAGAGCCTCTTCAACCCTCTCCCCAGCAAAGCCTGTCCACACGGCTTCCCAACACCACAGCCCAGCACATTGGGCTCTGAAGCCCAACTCACTGGGCTCCAGAGTACAGCACTCGGGGGCCCCCGGCACCACAGCCCGGCTGGCCTTCCATCAGAGCCTGTTCACACCGCTCAACAGCACAGCATGTCTACACGGCTCCCCATCACCACAGCAAAGCAAACAGGGATCCCCAGCCCAGCTCACCGGGCTCCTGAGCACAGCTCACGGGGGCCCCCAGCACCACAGCCCGCCTGGCTCTCCATCAGGGCCTGTTCACACCCCTCCGCAGCAGAGCCTGTCTACACGGCTCCCCAGCACAAAAGCCCAGCACACCGGGTTCCCCAGCCCAGCTCACCGGGCTCCCCAGCACAGCACACGGGGCCCCCCAGCAGCACAGCCTGCCTTGCTCTCCAGCAGAGCCTTTTCAAACGACTCCCCAGCAGAGCCTGTCCACACGGCTCCCCAGCACCACAGGCCGCCTGGCTCTCCAGCAGAGCCTGTTCACACCGCTCCCCAGCATAGCCTGTCTACACGGCTCCCCAGCAACACAGCCCAGCAAACCGGGCTCCTCTGCCCAGCTCACCGTGCTCCCCAGGACAGCACACTGTCCCCCCCAGCACCACAGCCCGCCTGGCTCTCCATCAGAGCCTGTTCAAACCACTCCCCAACAGAGCCTGTCCACACGGCTCCCCAGCTCCACAGCCAATCTCACCGGGCTCCCCACCGCCACAGCCCAGCACACCGGGCTCCGCATCCCAGCTCAACGGGATCCGCAGCACAGCACACGGGGGCCCCCAGCACCACAGCCCGCCTGGCTATCCAGCAGAGCCTTTTCAAACCACTCCCCAGCAGAGCCTGTCCACAAGGCTCCCGAGCACCACAGCCCAACACACCGGGCTCCGAAGCCCAGCTCAACGGGCTCCCCAGCACAGCACACTGTGCCCCCCAGCACCACAGCCCGCCTGGCTCTCCATCAGAGCCTGTCTACACGGCTCCCCAGCACCACAGCACAGCTCACCGTGCTCCCCAGCACCACAGCCCAGCACACCGGGCTCCACATCGCAGCTAAACGAACTCCGCAGCACAGCACACGGGGGCCCCCAGCACCACAGCCCGCCTGGCTCTCCATCAGAGCCTCTTCACAGCGCTCCTCAGCAGAGCCTGTCTACACGGCTCCCGAGCACCACAGCCCCGCACACCGGGCTCCCCAGCCCAGCTCACCGGGCTTACCAGCACAGCACACGGGGCCCCCCAGCATCACAGCCCGAATGGCTCCCCAGCAGAACCTGTCTACACGGCTCCCCAGCAGAGCCTGTCTGCATGGCTCCCCAGCAGCACAGCCCAGCACACCGCAGCAAAGCCCGCCTGGCTCTCCATCAGAGCCTGTTCAAACCGCTCCCCAGCAGATCCTTTCCACACGGCTCCCCAGCAGCACAGCCCGCCTGGCTCTCCAGCAGAGCCTGTTCAAACCACTCCCAAGCAGAGCCGGTCCACACGGCTGCCCAGCAGCACAGCCCAGCACACTGGCCTCCCGAGACCAGCTCACCGGGATTCCCAGCACAGCACACGGGGTCCCCAGGACCACAGTCCACCTGGCTCTCCATCAGAGCCTCTTCACACCGCTCCTCAGCAGAGCCTGTCTACACGGCTCCCCAGCAGCACAGCCCAGCACACCGGGCTCCCCAGCCAAGCTCACCGGGCTTCCCAGCACAGCACACGGGGCCCCCCAGCACCACAGCCCACCTGGCTCTCCATCAGAGCCTCTTCAAAACATTCCCCAGCAGAGCCTGTCCACACGGCTCCCCAGCAGAACAGCCGAGCACACCGGGCTCCCCAGCCCAGATCACCGGGATCCCCATCACAGCACACGGGGGGCCCCAAGCACCACAGCCCGCCTGGCTCTCCATCAGAGCCTTTTCACACCGCTTCCCAGCAGACCCTGTACACACGGCACCCCAGCAGCTCAGCCCAGCTCACCGGGCTACCGAGCACAGCACACGGGGGCCCCCAGCACCACAGCCCGCCCGGCTCTCCATCAGAGCCTGTTAACACCGCTTCCCAGCAGACCCTGTCCACACGGCACCCCTGCAGCTCAGACAAGCACACCGGGCTCCCCAGCGCAACTCACCGGGCCCCCCAGCACAGCACAAGGGGCCCCCCAGCACCACAGCCCGCCTGGCTCTCCATCAGAGCCTGTCTACACGGCTCCCCAGCACCACTGCCCTGCTCACCGGGCTCCCCAGCCCAGCTCACCTTGCTCTCCAGCACAGCACACGGGGCCCCAAAGCATCACAGTCCGCCTTGCTCTCCATCATAGCCTGTTAACACCGCTCCCCAGCAGAGCCCGTCTACACGGCTCCCCAGCACCACAGCCCAGCACACTGGGCTCCCCAGCCCAACTCAACGGGGCCCCTAGCACAGCACATGGGGGCCCCCAGCTCCACAGCCCGCTTGGCTCTCCATCAGAGCCTGTTCACACCGCTCCCCAGCAGAGCCTGTGTACACGGCTGCCCAGCAGCTCAGCCCCGCACACCGGGATCCTCTGCCCAGCTCACCGGGCTCGCCAGCACCACAGCCCGCCTGGCTCTCCATCAGAGCCTGTGCACACCGCTCCCCAGCACAGCCTGTGTACACGGCTCCCCAGCACCACAGCCCAGCACACCGGGCTCGCCAGCCCAGCTCAAGGGGCTCCCCAGCACAGCACACGGGGCCACCCAGCACCACAGACCGCCTGGCTCTCCATCAGAGCCTGTTCAAACCACTCCCCAGCAGAGCCTGTCTACACGGCTCCCCAGCACCACAGCCCAGCACACCGGGCTCCCCAGCAGCGCACACGGGGCCCCCCAGCACCACAGCCCGCTTGGCTCTCCAGCAGAGCCTGTACACACCGCTCCCCAGCACAAAAGCCCAGCAAGCCGGGCTCCCCAGCCAAGCTCAACGGGCTCCCCAGCACAGCACACGGGGCACCCCAGCACCACAGCCCGCCGGGCTGTCCAGCAGAGACTGTCCACACCGTTCCCCAGAAGAGCCTGTCCACACGGCTACCCAGCAGAACAGCCCAGCACACCGGGCTCCGCAGCCCATCTCGCCCGGCTCCCCGGCACAGAACACGGGGCTCCCCAGCACAACAGCCCGCCTGGCTCTCCATCAGAGCCTGTTAAAACCACTCCCATGCAGATCCTGTCCATACGGCTCCCAAGCAGCACAGCCCAGCACACCCGGCTCCTCCGCCCAGCTCACCGGGCTCCCCAGCACAGCACACGGGGGCCCCCCAGAACCACAGCCCACCTGGCTCTCCAACAGAGCCTGTCCACACTTCTCTCCAGCACCACAGCCCAGCACACCGGGCTCCTCGGCCCAGCTCACCGGGCTCCCCAGCACAGCAAACGGGGGCCCCCAGCACCACAGACGGCCTGGCTCTCCATCAGTGCCTGTTCACACCGCTCCCCAGCAGAGCCTGTTCACACCGCTCCCCAGCAGAGCCTTTCTACACGGCTCCCCAGCACGACAGCCCAGCACACTGGGCTCCCCAGCCCTACTCAACGGGGCACTTCGCACAGCACATGGGGGCCCCCAGCTCCACAGCCCGCTTGGCTTTCCATCAGAGCC
>JAMOIN010000319.1:12500-50345 GCA_024666655.1 Dascyllus trimaculatus | reverse complement strand
CTTCTTTTAGGGCTGGTCCCAATAGCAACATCTGCTATATATTCATGGTAGGAATCCAGTGACATTAGCATGGATATGGGATAGTGGTGGCACAGCAGCAGTGTGGTGTCTTTCTGTCGGCTCCACGTGCCGCTGGAGCAGATGTTCAGCCAGGCGACGGCGGCTGGGGTTTATTTGGGTATCACTACAACGACCGAATATTCAGATACCCCCTCCTTCTTTTAGAGACTATTTCCCCATCTTTGGTAGAAAAATTCGTTCACACGGCACAAATGAGGCTGGAGTACACAGGAAGTGTTTGACTACTTTATATCTATCGACACTGATTCTCTACAAAATACACAATCTGATATAACACTACTGACTCTCAGAGTCACTAACGGCAACAACAGCAACTAAACCAACCTACTAAAAAATTCAAATGAACCACACTAAATAGGGATCTCCTGTCCCGGAGCGCACTCGATCAAGCCAAGTGATTCACATGTTAAACCGAACCCATCAGCTGATTTGTTGACGTTTGAAGCACTCAACTGCTTCGACCGTCACAAGTCACGTGACCAAACCACGCCTCGGCACCGTGGTTCGATACATTTCCTTCATGAGCTACCGCGCATGTGTCGGAGCTTCGGGTGTCAGAGGACCATCACTACCCATGGCAGGGTTTCCCCCAGTGCTTTATAAGCCTGGAGGGCCGCCAGGCTTTCCTTGCCCCCCCGTCAGGCTAAGCGTCACCTGTTCATTTATTTTAAATAGGTTTTTTTAAATGCACCAAAACAGTGATACCAAAGACGTATACAGTTTTTAACCGTATCTGGCTGAAAGCAGATATGGCTGAAAGCGCAATGGCGACATTTTATGGTTGATACTTGAACTTTTTCCGAAGTCGGAGGAGACGATGAGCTGCTCGTTCACCTCCAGGCCAAGGGGAGTTCATCCCCGGAGAGCCGACCGAGCCGCGGCTCCATGATGAGGCAGAGCCAGTGGAGTTAGCACGGATGTTAGCACGGATGTTAGCACGGATGTTAGCACGGATGTTAGCACGTCGTCAGAGCAGCCTTCTGGTAAACATGGAACTAGTGGATTTAATCCAAAATGGTTATCTGACCCTAAATTTAGCGGATGGCTCTACCAGACCCAGTATGGTAAACCCAGACGGATTGATGCACTGATCCAACCTGAACCATGTGCAGCAATAAGTAGTAGAGGTCACACAGCACAGCAGACCTGTTCAGCCTCTGAGTTCCCTGGTTTTACCCCTTGGTCATGTTTGCACTTTTTTAATTATGTTAATTTATTTTACTTTTAAATGTGACCAGCAACGGCTTGTTTTAAGATTCACTAGGATTTAACTGAAGTGAAAACAACTGATATTATTTATTTTAACTGTAAGATATAAAAATAATAATAAAAATGAAATAATAAAATACAAATATGTTAAAATAAATGTATATCTATTTTAAGATGAGGAAGACAAATATTATGTTGGTAATGATGAAGAGTAAAGTTGTTTCGTTCATCTACGTCGTCTGATTGGTGACGTGTTTCCATCCTGGGTGTTAAAATCTTTGTCCATAGACTCTCATTAAAAGTTGTACATGTGCAGTAACTCCTCTTCAATACAAGACATAGGGCCAAGTTGGGTGGAGCTGGATTATCTACAGACCACCACCCTCCCTCCACGGGTGGGGCTCATCTGTGTTTACCTTTTTTAATATTATTATAGTTGTTGTTGTTTTTGTTTACTTGTTTGTTTTTTGGTGGTTATTCTTATTGTCTTCCATTGCTTTTCAAAACATTCCTGCTATTTCTTGTTTGGATTGTTCATATTTCACTTTACTCCTTTGTACGTCTTGTTAAATGTTTGCAAATAAAATTTTTAAATAGTGTGAACTGCTGAGAATCAGCTGAAGGGCTTTCCAGCATGTTCCAGTGACTGTATTCGTGTCCTCAGTGTGATTTCCTTCATCTTCCAGCAGGTCTGCTTACATGTCCCGTAGTTGCAGTCCCCGGCCAGCAGGTGGAGCTGTGTGCAGCAGGCAGCTAAAGCGGACGGCAGCCACTAACAGAGGGAGACGTCACACAGCACAAGTACTGCCGAGGAACACAGACACAGGTAAGATGCTGTGTTTGTCATCATTTTACAGGTAAGAGCCCAGAAATCACAAGCACAAGGAAATATTAGAGTAATATGACATGTATGAGCCTCAGACTGTGACATGTAGTGGTTTGGAACGTGACTTTAACGGAGACGAGTGAGGCCGCCGTAACGAGTGGAAGCTAAACATGGCGACGGGGCGCTAATAAAGTAGAAAAGGAGCTTTAAAAACGGTCTTCCAGCGGGAGAAAACGAGCAGCCGGAGATAAAATCACAAACAGGGCTGGGAGCTGAGGCTGACGAAGGAGCTGGAAGGGCTTAAAGCTCTATTTGTGTGTGTGAATGAGCGAAGGCTAACGGGACAAATGCTAACGGTAAAGTCCGCGCGCTTTGCAGCTTTGACCGACGTCAGTTTCCGGTGGGTTTTCAGAATAAGAGCAGAACGTTATCGAGAAAACATGGGCGAGCCTGTACATTTGAAAACAAGAGTTTATATGGAAGACATGATGTCAGCAATAGATTGTAAAGTTATTTCTGAGCAACATAGAGTAGGACAGAGACAATAATAAATAGTGATGAGTTAAAGACAGTTAAGGTTAAGTTAAAAAGGTGAAATGGTTCATGACAGAATAAGTGAAGGTTAAAAAGAAGTTTAGTGAGAATAAATACTGCTGGTGGAAAATGTTATTTACAGGATGGAGTATTACATGTTTTATGGTTGTAATTTGAATGTTCCTGATTTGATCAAGTGGAATCGTGTGTTCTGAATTGTAACAGCTCAAGTTCTGTGAAGCAACACAGACTTTAAGACTGCTGTGTTTGTCATCATTTCCACAGGAATAAGAACATTAATATGCTACACCAAAGATGGACTGCGGCGTCCTTCTTAAAGTGTAACATGCACACATTCAGAAACAGAAGTGTTTATTTCCACAACCAGACTGGTACTAAATAATCTGGGTGCTGCTCCATTGGAAGACTTCCTTTAGTCCTTTTCAGCCATGTTTTTCTGAGCCCATGACTTTGGCTTCAGACTGCACAGCTTTTATAGGCAACAATAAGATGGAAAAATGAAAACGTATTGCAATGAATTGTGGGTAATCAGACTAGTGAAGTCTGCTGAAGTCTGCACCCCAAGCAGACTCTGTGGAAGTCTACAGAAAGTCCTCTTGAGGCCCCTTGTGGACTGGATGAATTGTGGATTTGGACGGCCCTCAGCCCTCCTGGACTTCCCGTGAATGAGTCCACAAGTGAGATGAAGTCTGGAGATCTGGGTTCAGCCATGCTGTTGTAACGTTTGTTGAATGGAAGCTGCCATGTTGGTTTGCTTTTATACTTCTTCTTTAATAAAGCGTTGGAAACAGAAGTATGCATCTCTCCAGTCAAATCCCTGAAGGTGAACTCGCTCTGCCCACATTACCCAGAATGCATCAGGACCAGACTTGTGTGGACTCAAGCAGCCAAGTTTCCCATAATGCATTTCGCTCCGACCGGCGTCAAAGACCGAGGAGGAACCTTTGAACGGTGATGCAGGTTAGTAGTAAATACTGCTGTTATTGTGACACTAAATGTAGTTGAGAGATGATGTGAGCAGAGACAGTGGTTGTATGAACGTCACATCTGAGCTGAACTCATCCAGATGAGGCCTGATATAAAATTGACTCCAACGCTTTCAGAGATGTGAGCGTCCCGGTTAGACGGCTACCACAGGGAGGTCAGCGCTCACAGTAGCCCGCTGAGATCAGCCTTATCTGGGCTGGACTTTCTGACATCTGCCGCCGGCTCTGACGGTTCTGTAGCAGTTAAACAGAGATAGAAGTAGTTTTAGGTTCATCTAACGGTCACACTCTGACCTCACAGTGGAGTTTTATATAGTTCATCACTTTCTACTGTTATTTAATGTCCTCCATGGCTGACTTTGTTGTTCTATTAGTGATGATTGTCTGGTCTTCATTACCTGTAGTGTGACTATGTTCTATTCTTATGACTGTAACTGCATTAAAACTAACATTTGAGCATTATTCTGTTGGAGGGACAGCTGAAGAAACCCAGATCTTCACTGACTGCTGGAGACTCCACAGACAGAACATCAGCAGCTCCATCCGTGGACCTTCAGCAGCATCTGGACCAGCCTGATGGAGTTTTTTTTTTTTTATAATAATTTTTATTGAACATTTTTGTACAAAGCAGAGCATCAGATATATATATACAGGAAAAAGAGTGCAGAGGTATTAATATTGAGGTTCCTTTGGCCAAGCCATTAACAATAAGCCAGATCGCAGCCTTTGTGCAGAAGAGGGGTCCAAATAGTCCAAAAAAGGATCCCAAATCCTATAAAATTTATAAGGTTTATCCCGCAATAAAGTGGAGAAAGCCTCCATTGGTATAGTGGCAATGACAGTTCGCAGCCACTGATGTGGGGAGGGTTCTTCATCGGAGGTCCATTGCACCATTATGCACTTTCGAGCGCAATTTAGCAGTATGTGCAATAGATCTTTCTTTGCGAATTGTACAGGCAGTTCATCCTCAATGCCAAGGAGACTGGCCCTTGCTCCCAAATTCAATTGACACTTAAATATAACACAAAGCTGGTCAATAATGGACGTCCAAAACTGCAAAATACGTGGGCAACTCCATAAACAGTGGAAAAGGGTACCAACAGCAGAATGACATTTGCTACACATTTCAGATATTGTAGAGTACATTTTGTGCCTCTTCTCGGGTGTTATGAAGAGCCTATGCAGAATCTTGAATTGTCTTTCCCAAATAGAATTAGAAACAAGAGCTTTAAAAGGCCGGTTACACAGTTCATCCCAGGATTCAGCTGTGATAGCCCCTAAGTCCGTCTCCCACTGCCTTTTAACTCTGTCCACATTGTCAATATTAAGTTCAGATAGAACATTGTAGACTGATTTAGAGAAGGATTTAAGTTTTGTAGTTTTCAGAATCAGGGATTCCATGGGGGAGACAGACAGTTGCCCACCACATTCTTTTAATCTACCAAGGATGAAATGCCTAACCTGCATATACCTGAGAACATCTCCACCACCAACGCTATATTTGTCTCTCACTTGTTGAAATGACAAAACCGAACCTCCGTCAACCAAGTCACCAACAGTTTTAATCCCCCTGTGAAACCACTCCACAAATCCTGCATTAAGGCCCGGAATAAAATCAGGGTTTTGGTGGATAGGGGTGAGTAAAGAAAAATGATTTTTATAACCTTCCAAGGTTTTAGCCTTATGCCAGATAGTTACCATGTTTTTTAACAGCAACTTGTCCTTTGTAAGAATTGAGGACTTCGCAGGGGAACTGTAAAACAAGTTCCACAGTGGGATACCTTTTCAGGAAGCAGATTCTGCGCTTAAATAGATTGACCTATGATCCGATCTGTACCATTCCAAAAGAAATCTGAACTGAGCGGACCAAAGGTAGAGTGGTAGTGACGGAGCTGCAAGCCCACCCATGTGTACAGGAAGACAGAGATAATTGTATCTTAGTCTGGGTCTTTTTCTGTTCCAAATAAATGAAACTATAAAGCTGTTCAACTTTGACAGAACTTTTTTAGATAGAACAAAAGGCAACATCTGGAAGAAATATAGAAGGCGTGGTAGGATGTTCATTTTAACCAGGTGTAAACGACCCAAAAGGGACAGAGGGAGACTGCACCATCTGTCTACATCCCGACTAACAGCTTGAACAAGAGCAGTATAGTTAAGATTGTATAAATCCTTCAAGTTAGGAGATACCTTAATTCCTAAGTAAGTGAATCCGGTCGAGGACCAACGAAAAGGCCGAGAAATATTTGGGGAGGCTCTATGAGAATTAGAAAGAGGCATAGCCTCACTTTTAGAAAAAATGATTTTATAACCCGAAAAGGTTCCATATTGGAACCTGTTGGATCAGACGCTGCTTCTGTTCTGTTCTATTAGCTGACAGGCAGAGGAAGAGCTCACCTGGAAGAGCTCACCTTTGGTTGTCTGCTGTCCCTCCCCCCTCCTCCCCACTCCCATCCCAAGCGGTCCAGGCAGATGTCCTCCCTCCCTGAGCCTGGTTCTGCCAGAGGTTTTTCTTCCCCTCCCTGTCCTAGGGGGGTTTTTGGTTCCTTCCCACGGTCGCTGACTGCTGCTCAGAGGGAATCCAAATGCAGCTATGGACTGTTGGGTTTTAATCTGCTGACTGGTTGCTTTATAAAATGTCAGGAAACAGTGAAAGCTCTGAAAAGTGGAACCAGAACAGACGTGAGACTTCTCCACGTGTGGTTCTGAGCTGAACTTGTGCTCTTATGAATGTGGACTTTCTCCAGAGTTGATCTCAGAACGTCTCTGTATGATGCTGTGATTTCAGAGCACAGAGACTCAGAGATCCACAGAGATGAGAGAAGCTGCAGCACCAACACACCACCAGCAGATGGAGCTCTGACTCCATGTCTCCACAGGTATCCTCAGCTTCAGGAGTCACTGAGTCCTTTCACTAAAGTACTGCACAGAGCTGAGTATTACTGCACTGCTCTGGTTGGACAGTTTGAGTTCTGATGAAGAACAAAACGTGATCAGGTTCTAAGATGTGAAGCGTTGGTCTGAATAAAAGCAGAAGACAGGAAGAAGAAGCAGCTGAAAGGAGCTCCATGAACCTTAAAGAGGTCTGAGGACAGGAAGTCTGATGGATGCTCAGTGAACCTCAGTGTGTGTCATGTGATGTCATGTGTGTTTGCAGCGTGTTGTGTGACGAGTGTTTGATGGCTGCAGGTTGATGAGCTCAGAGATAAAGTGGACTGTGAGGCCACACAGCGACTATCTGTGGTGGAGACGCTGAACTTCAGGCCCATAGAGACGGTGGACAGCTCTGGAGGTTCCACTGCATCACAGCTGTGGTCCTGTGGAGTTCTGGTGTCACTGTGCAGAGCTCAGGTTCACTGGTCACACCTGAGAGAGTCTGATCCAATGAGAGGAAACCTGTGGATCGAGTGGCAGCGTTCTTCTGTCAGTGGTGGAACAACGACTGCAGCAGCAACGTGTCTGATAGATAAATGTGTGTTCAGCTGATCAGAACGTCTGTTGGAGGCAGGAAACCACACAGCTGGTTGGAGTCATGTGATTTACAGGAAAGAGAGGAGGAACAGCTCTGAGGGATTTGAGGAAATGACAGAGTTCAGACTCCATTTTAGCGTCAACAGAGGAGGAGAACAAGGTGAGTGTTGGTCCAACATTATGACTGTTCTGCTGTCAGAAAACAAGGATGAGCCTCTGAACCTTGTTCCTGTTCTGTTCTGGGTGTTCTTATATCACAGGAGTGTTTTCATGCTGACTGCTGAGGAGCTTCTATCTGCTGAAATGATCTTTACTAGAACACTTTCACTTTCTCCTCCATTTTAAACTGGGCAGATATTTAAAGCTGTCAGTAACTAGAGGTGTGTTGGTGCAGCAGAGACCAGGTCCAGAAGAAGGAACCACTGCTGGGTCCACCTTGATAAACTGGATCTGGAAGTGTTTAAATCACTTCCTGAACTCACAGTCAGCGTTGCTGGTTTTCCTCTCAGACTGACTCAAGTCCTCAAGATGAGTGTTTGTGAGGAGGAGGAGGAGTTTCCAGCCTCCAGCCGTCTGTCTATGAAGAGTGACCGGTCCAAAGGAAATCCTCCAGACTTCAGAGAAGAACCTGGACCCTCAGACTCAAAGTAAGAACACATGAACAAACCTTTACACCTCATTTAGTTGACGCTCCTTTGTGTTGTTAGATGTCAGTAACTAGAGGTGTGTTGGTGCAGCAGAGACCAGGTCCAGAAGAAGGAACCACTGCTGGGTCCACCTTGATAAACTGGATGTGGAAGTGTTTAAATCACTTTGTAGGACAGTTTTCCAGCAGAATGAAGAGTCTGACGTGTCAGAGATCAGCTGTAGACGTCTGGGCTTGTTAGCAGACGTGGAATCTAAGAGTCAGGAAAGTCAATATTCAGAGTGGAGTTTGTAAATGCAGTGAAGAGAATGAGTGAAGGCTTCATGTGGGGTCAGATGGATCCTGCAGTGGGACGTGATGTTTGCTGTGGTCACAGTAAAGAAGAAACAGACAGTTCTGTTGTGATTGATGTGAACAGAAACATGTTTGTGTTTGAGCAGACAGAGAGCAGAGTTTCCAGCCTCCAGCCGTCTGTCTATGAAGAGTGACTGGTCCAAAGATTATAATCCAGACTTCAGAGAAGAACCTGGACCCTCAGACTCAAAGTAAGAACACTGCCTCTGACTGTTCCTATGACTCCTTTATGATTCCACCTGTCAGTTCTGTGTCGTGTCCCTGATGGTTGGTTTTAGTTGCTCCATTCAAATGAACTCTGAAAAGGTGAGCTTCACTGTTGGTCACATGTGGATGTTGTTCTCCAGATGATCTGAGTGATGAATCAATGTGTTGACAGAGTGATGAAGAGGAGGGGAGCTTCTGAGGAGGAGCAGCCGTCCTGCTGTGCTTCATGTCAGGACGTCCTGAAGGATCCAGTCTCCACCAGCTGTGGACACTGGTTGTGCAGACAGTGCATCCCCTCATACTGGGACCAGTCTGCTCCATCAGGACCCTCCTCCTGTCCCCAGTGTGGAAAAAGACCCAGAAGCAGAGCTGGACTGGAGACAGTCAGTCAGAGCAGCTGTGGACAAAGTAAGACTGAACATGTGCTGATGGACTGATGTGTGAAAAGTGACCTTGTTGTTGTGTTGTGTTGTCCACACATGAAAGGTTGGTGTGTTTGTTTGTGTGGTCTGTGAGCAGATGCTGGTCTGGACGAGGTTCTGCAGGAACATAAGATGAGTGTGAGGAGGAGATGTGAACATGTGACTGAAGGAAGTGATGAAACAGGAGGTGGAACCCTCCTGAACAGGGTCTACACTGAGCTGTACATCACAGAGGGACACAGTGGAGAGGCTGATAGCCAACATGAGGTGAGGCAGCTGGAGACGGCTTCCAAGAAGAGCCTCCATGACACTCCCATCAAGTGCCAGGACATCTTCAAAGCCTTCCCTGAGCAGCAGACAGCCATCAGAGTGGTCCTGACCAACGGCGTGGCTGGCGTGGGAAAAACCTTCTCAGTGAGGAAGTTCAGTCTGGACTGGGCAGAGGGCCGAGAAAACCAAGATGTCAGTGTGGTGGTTGTGCTTCCGTTCAGGGAGCTGAACCTGATCAGAGATGAGCAGCACAGTCTTCTGACGCTGCTCCATGTCTTCCATCCAGCATTACAGAAGGTGACAGCAGAGAAGCTGGCTGTCTGGAAACTGTTGTTCATCTTTGACGGTCTGGATGAAAGCAGACTTTCACTGGACTTCACCAACAGGGAGGTTGTGTCTGACGTCAGCCACAAGTCATCGCTGGACGTCCTGCTGACAAACCTCATCCAGGGGAATCTGCTTCCCTCGGCTCTGGTCTGGATCACTTCCCGCCCTGCGGCAGCCAATCAGATCCCTCCTGAACATGTGGACAGGTTGACAGAAGTACGAGGCTTCACCGACGACCAGAAGGAGGAGTACTTCAGGAGGAGGTTCAGTGATGAAGAGCTGTCCAGAAGAATCATCTCCCACATGAAGACAACCAGGAACCTCCACATCATGTGTGGACTCCCAGTGTTCTGCTGGATCACTGCTGCAGTTCTGGAGCACATGTTGAGCACAGAGCAGAGAGGAGAGCTGCCCAAGACTCTGACCGACATGTTCTCACACTTCCTGCTGGTTCAGACACACAGGAAGAAGCTCAAGTACCATGAGGGACATGAGACCAGTCCACAGGAGCTGACGGAGGCCGACAGGGAAGTTCTCCTGAGGCTGGGGAGGCTGGCCTTTGAACATCTGGACAAAGGAAACATCATGTTCTACCAAGAAGACCTGGAGCAGTGTGGTCTGGATGTGACAGAGGCCTCGGTGTTCTCAGGAGTCTGTACACAGATCTTCAGAAGAGAGTGTGTGATGTTCCAGAAACCAGTCTACTGCTTTGTTCATCTGAGCATTCAGGAGTTCCTGGCTGCAGTCTACATGTTCCACTGTCACACCAACAGGAACACTGAGGAGCTGGAGAAGTTCCTGGGAGAAGAGTGGAATTATTATTATTATTATGATGATGATGATGCTGACATCTCATCCCTATGTGTTTTCCTGGACATAGTCATGAATAAATCCCTCGACAGTAGAAATGGTCACCTGGACCTGTTTGTTCGCTTCCTTCATGGCCTCTCTGTGGAGTCCAACCAGAGACTCTTAGGAGGTCTGCTGGGTTGGACAGAGAACCGTCCAGGAATGATCCAGAGAGTCATCAACAACCTGAAGGAGATGAACAGTTATGAAACGTCTCCAGACAGAAGCATCAACATCTTCCACTGTCTGATGGAGATGAAGGATCCCTCAGTCCATCAGGAGATCCAAGAGTTCCTGCAGTCAGAGAACAGATCAGAGAAGAGACTCTCTGAGATCCAGTGCTCAGCTCTGGCCTACATGCTGCAGATGTCAGAGGAGGTTCTGGATGAGTTGGACCTGGAAAAGTACAGAACATCAGAGGAGGGACGACGGAGACTGATTCCAGCTGTGAGGAACTGCAGAAAGGCTCGGTGAGTCCAGATGTGATGAACATGATCAGTCAGTAGATCAGTGGTTCAGTTCTCCAGATGTTCTCTCCAGAACATGTCATTATTCTCAGAGCTCCACTGGTTTGTTTCAAACTTGATGTCAGCTGAGTTCAGTCTCAGATGTTCTTGAGCTGCTTCAAACGCTGTGGAGAAGTAGATGTTTGATGTTGTGGTGTTTGAAGCTGATCAATCCATGAACAGTTTGTTGTTGTGGTTCTTCCTTTGGCTGATGGAGGAAACATGCAGATCTGCTGAGACACATGAAGAACTGTAGAGGTTCTGATGTGGAGGCAGTGAAGTTGTGATGACATGAGGAGGTTCTGAGATCAGTCTTCTGACCAGACCAACAGCTTTAATGTGATGATTTCACTCTGTAGAGTTTAACATCACATCTGGATGATGAACCAACATTTCTGAGCTCTGACACAAATGATTGATGGATTATTGATGTCCCTGATGTCAGATGGATTTAATCAGTTTGACTTCTGAGCTTTTATTTCAGATGATTCTAGTTTGTATTGAATTAAACTGTATTGTTCTTTGTCATCAGTGCTCCATGTAATATTCAGTTTTTACCTTTCAAAGACTCAGAACTTGTTTCTGACATGTTCTGATTGATCAGTAATGGTTGTAACGATTTAAACATGACTTTATCTGACAGTGATGAGATGATGTTGATGCTGTAACAGTGGTTTGGTTTCTCAGCTAGAGAATAATCCTGAGGTCAGTGAAGTGATTCAGTCACTTGTCCAACAGTTTGTATCTGAAGCTCGTTAACTTGGACATGAGGCTCCGTAAACTACTGATCCTACAAAGACTGACGCTGCAGAGTGAGTTGAACTGAGTCATGGAGCATCTGATTGGTTCTGAACTCAGCTGTTCTCTCTAAAGAGGGAAGTGGTGTTCCAGAGTCCAGACTTTACATCTGTCCTGATGTTCAGTCACTCAGAGAGAAACTCTGGTGTTCTCTGTCTGGTTGCTGCAGAGAAGAGTCGTATGAGGAAATGTTCAGAGGTGTGAATCTATCAGAGGAGAACGGTACAAGTCAGACTGTTTCCACAGATCTGATCCACTCAGAGTCAGAGTTGTGTTTTTTATTGCTACAAACCCTGACAACATGTTTCTGTTGAAATAATTCAGCCTCAGTGGTTTGTTCTTTGTGTTTGTGCTCAACAAGTTTTTCAGAAGCTCCAAAAGAAGGTTGAGGACCAAAAGTTGACCCAGTCGTCTGTCATCACATCACAATATGTCCTGGTGTTGATCTTTACTGGTGTCCAGGTGTGATGTTGTCCAGGATCAGTTCCATTGTGTAGCGTTTGACAGCAGACTGTAGATGTTCAGGGATGGAGGTGAAGCTGACAGCAGCAGGTCCACAGCAGAGACATCATCATCTTTGTACTGGAACTGTTGACTGAGCTCAACTCAGTCCCAACATCCTGAGTCTCAGTAGAAACTCTGAATGTTCTCAGCAGGAAGCAGGAAGTGTCCTCTCTCATCACAACATGTTCTATCATTTATGTGTCATGACAGACTTCATGACTGTGGACTCTCAGAGATTCACTGTGAAGTCGTGGCCTCAGCTCTGAAGTCCAACCCCTCCCATCTGACTGAACTGGACCTGAGAGGAAACTACAACCTGAAGGATCCAGGAGTGAAGCGTCTTTGTGATGGACTGAAGAGTCCAAACTGTAAACTGGAGACTCTCAGGTCAGTTCACTGACTGTTGGTGAATTTATTCTCTTCACATTGTTGACTGAAGTTTTAGGTTTGCTTTGATAAATGTTGAGGATGTTTGTGAAAAGAGTCTGAAAACATTTTAGTTTGTTGAAGCGTCTGTGAATAAATGTCCTGATCAGCTGACTGCAGGGATCCAAGATGGAGGACAGAATCCACAGTCCTGCTGTGTGTCTGAATGTAAAGCTGATGTGAAAGTGATGTGAGGCTTCAGCAGTCTGACTTCCACACATCCAGTCAGGATGTTTGTGTTTCCACAGTGTTTGTGCTGCAGTGGAGCCTCAGGAACTCAGAGAGACACATCTGATGGATCATCTCTGATCTGATCCACATCTTTTGTTCTTTATTCAGAATGAGGAGCTGCAGTTTGTCAGAGATCAGCTGTGATTCTCTGGTCTCAGCTCTGAAGTCCAACCCCTCCCATCTGAAACATCTGGACCTGAGCTACAACAACGACCTGAAGGATCCAGGAGTGAAACATCTGTGTGGTTTTGTGAAGAGTCCAGACTGCAGCCTGAAGACTCTGAGGTCAGTTCACTGACTTTCTGTTACTGTTGTAGATCTGATGTGTGTTTAATGACGACTGAAGCTCATCTATGTTCCAACAGAACTTCCATCCATGAAGCTGTAAATCTGCTCCGGGCCACATTTTCTGTTTGTGTCCTAAATTGAGTTTGTTGAGACCAAAGTGGAGTGTTTGTATCAGGAAGTGTAGAAAATGTTCCTGTTGGTTGTTGAAGGAAATGAATGTTTGTAATTAGAGCTGAAGAGTCACATGTGGATCCAGAAGATCCTCTGAACTCAGATCAGTTAGACGAGACTAAGTTTACTGAGAGAAGCAGAAATATTTCTTTGCTTTGTTCACTTCAATGTGATTTGACTGATCATGTCTGATCACTGATATTGATCCTAAACACACAAACACACTGACACATGCAGACAGATGAAGGCAGACCTGCAGGTGAAGAACACATCTGATGGATCATCACTGATCTGATCTACATCTTTTATTCTTTATTCAGATTGGAGCAATGCAGTTTGTCAGAGATCAGCTGTGATTCTCTGGTCTCATCTCTGAAGTCCAACCCCTCCCATCTGGAACATCTGGACCTGAGCTGGAACAACCTGAAGGATCCAGGAGTGAAACATCTGTGTGGTTTTGTGGAGAGTCCAGACTGCAGCCTGAAGACTCTGAGGTCAGACATCATGTTTAGTTTGTGTGCTGAGATGAATGTGATGTAAAGTTGTGGTGACACTAAGCTGCAGCCATCAGGCTGATCTTCTACTGATCCACACTGAGGATCTTCATGCTGACGTCTGCTTTCTTCTTCTCTCTTTAGTCCTTTGACTGTGGAACACAAATGTTGAGCTGCACATTAGAAAGAACCAGAACCAGAACCAGAACCATCCTCCAGTGAACTGACAGCAGAACCTAGCGTTAGCTTTCCATCATTGATGAAGCTGTCATATGGAGCTAAACCAGACAGAACAGGTCGTCACTGAAACAACAGTTTGGCTTTTTAAGGTTTCTAATGTGGTTTTATTGATTTAGTTTGACTGATTTATTTCAATACACAGATAAAACATCCAACTTAGGAGATGCTTTTCAGTTCCACCTCATTTTCTCCTGACATCCTAGCGTGCCATCTGACCAGACCACTACACATCCATATCCACACGAGGACCCACACCCTTTCCTTCCTACCTACCTTAGATAACACAGACTCACCTACATGCCTGTAACCACACACACGGCAGCCTTCACATCTTTTCTCAGTCCTTTTCCTTCATTAACAGCTTCTGCTAACATATAGGTCATTTGCTGCACCACAGACAAGTGCATTTAAAGTTGAATAAATGAGTAGATTTAATGAAATGAAAGATGAACCACTAAGAGGTGACTAGAGCCAGGCGGTACCTGTATCCCTGGGCTCCATTCTACATCACATGTGTTGGTTCTCAGCTGTACCTGCTGTGGTCTCTATGATGAGGACATGTCTTCATGTGTGTCTCCACTGGGTTTAGTTGGGAGGCCGTGGTTTCAGCCAGGATGCTGTTGCTGCTTTCTTTGCTGTTAATAACCAAGTTGTGAGCGAGGGCCTCAGGTCTGTGTCCATGCTGGTGTCAGAGGCTACACCTAAAATATAGAGTGGAGGCTCCAGGATCACACTGATGTCCACAATCTGACTCATCTCTTCTGGACATTTGTCCTCAAGTATACAACTGTTGGCCAGTCCTAACAGACCAGTTTAACCCCCCCCCCACTAGTCCACATCCCCTCCAGCAGCACTCAGACGTCCTGCTGTATCCTGAGGTGATGGACGGGGTGTTACAGTGTTAAACTCCCTCCACACTGGACTGTCTGTTCATCTGTTCCTAAGAGAAGGTACTGATTCATGGATTAACACTGAGCGTGATAAAATGATGATCAGGATGCCACCACAGCGACTGAATATTGGGATATCCAGATGTTGGGGTCCAGCCCTACGACTGACAGGACCCAAGTTATCTGTGTGTTGTCAGAGTGAACTGAGTTCTCATCGGAGCACATCCAGTCTGAAACACCAGCTGATGGTCAAACACACAGCTGATGGGAATTCTCCGCCTCCTCCTCGTCTAAACCAGGCGACCATGGAGATAAGAGGATAAAATGATCATTGAAGGGACATTTAGAACAGATATAAATGTGGGATTAATATGTGATGAATCAGGAGTTAACTCTGACATTCATGACATTAATCACCATTAAATATTTGAATGGATTGAAGCACTAGAGATTAGATGGAGCTGATTCATCCTGTTTGATTTCAAAGCTTTCAACTGTGCACCTGTGTGAAAAAACAAGTGTAGAAAACAGCAGAGCAACAATGAGCGTTAGCATCTCCTTTAGAAGGACACTATAAGAGAAGAACATGAGCCCCAGAAGTCCCAGAGGCAGAGACATGAGGCAGCTTCTCTCTGGTGAACAGCACACCTGCAGCTTCTCAGGTGTTTCCTAAGTTGCTCTTTCATCTTTTTGATGGCGTCTCTTTGAACAGCGGCGCAGCCTCCAGTAGTGAAGCCAAAGTCTTGGTCCCAGAGTCCAGAAAGCCTCTGAGCTGTGCAGGATAAGGAGGCTGTGCTTGAACCTTCTTCTCCTTTAGTGCTTTTACTACGTCCTGCTCTGGTTTCCTCTTCCTCTGCACCTCCGTGGTGTATTCTTGGTTGAAGTAGGAGGCCCGTTCCTCCTATGTAGTCTCTGGTTTCCATGCTTTCTGACTGACGTCTTCCTTCAGCTGATAGTCCAGGAGGCCAACAGTAAGTGCCCGTGGCGGTGTGGTGTTGTCCTTGGGTTTGGCCACCAGGGAGCGCTGAGCTCTTTCACTACGTATGTCCATGTGGTCTGGGACTTGTAGTTGTGTGTGAATAAACTCCTGGATGAATCCAGCGGTGGCGTTTTTCTCCCATCTATCCTGATGTTGTGTCTCCTGACCTTGCTCCTAAATGGCTGCACTTGGCCTCTAGTCGAGCCTCTTGGTGTAGGAGAAAGGCCACTGACCTTTCTCACTGCTTGGCCTTGTCTTCCATCTCTGCTGGCTTTCTCTCCATGTCTACGCTGTGTTTCTCCAGCCAGGCACTTCTCTCCTCCACTTCTTCCACATGAGTCTCCAGTCTGGTCAAGGCCTTCTTCCTTCTGTTCACTGCTTCCAAGTGTTCTTGTCTGAGTGGACACCACTCCACTACAATGACTGAATCCTGCTCACTGTGGCGGCTGGCGTTGCTCCCCTCGTGGACTCACTACATCTTATATTCATGCTGTCCTTCTTGTTAGCTCTCCCCTTTTCTCCGTCTGTCGTCATTGACTTTCTCTAACTATTGAGCTTTACTTTGGTTTGGTTTCTGCCGTCAGTGATTAAAAACACTGGTCGGTTATTAGTTGTCTTATTGGAGAGCAACATTTCCCATCTACTACCACATGGAGCCACTGGAAGTCCTTTAACGTGACTTTAAATCATAATCTTCAGGGTTTTTCTTCATGTCGCTGCTTTTAAAGACATTTTTTCTGCTCAAAGTTTTTCTCCAGTGGTTCAAAGTTGTGTTTTCAATGACAACCTGCACTGTCTCTGTTTTAGCTCCATACAAATCCAGCAGCACCAGAGTCCTGGTTGAAATGTGTCCATGGTTCCAGAACATGAAGGTCTTCTAGAGTCTGGAGCCTGGTCTTGTCCTGGTTTCCTTCCTGTGTGTTTCTGTGACTCTGAGCAGGAAGTGAAATAAATGTCCGAGTGTTTTTCCTGGTGTTTGCTGCTCAGCATCAGTTTGTATGGATGGAGCCGCTGGTGGAGCTGCAGAGTTTCAGAGCTGAAGTCACTCCGTGTTGATTGGAGCAGCAGCATGTTGTCATTAATATGAATGAGAGCTCTTCTTCTCTGGTTCTGTTGGACTGTTGGAAGCTGCTTCCTGTTGGCTTCAGCTGTTTGGAGTTTCCATTTGATCAACTTGTACATTGAGAAGCTTCTTCAGCTCTGAACACATGATGGACCTCTGGATGGTTTCAACAAGGAACTCTGTCTCCTCAACTCACATCTTTTATTCTTTATTCAGATTGGAGAACTGCAGTTTGTCAGAGATCAGCTGTGATTCTCTGGCCTCAGCTCTGAAGTCCAACCCCTCCCATCTGAAACATCTGGACCTGAGTGGAAACAGAGACCTGAAGGATTCAGGAGTGAAACATCTTTGTGATGGACTGAAGAGTCCAAACTGTAAACTGGAGACTCTCAGGTCAGTTCACTGACTGTTGGTGAATTTATTCTCTTCACATTGTTGACTGAAGTTTTAGGTTTGCTTTGATAAATGTTGAGGATGTTTGTGAAAAGAGTCTGAAGACATTTCAGTTTGTTGAAGCGTCTGTGAATAAATGTCCTGATCAGCTGACTGCAGGGATCCAAGATGGAGGACAGAATCCACAGTCCTGCTGTGTGTCTGAATGTAAAGCTGATGTGAAAGTGATGTGAGGCTTCAGCAGTCTGACTTCCACACATCCAGTCAGGATGTTTGTGTTTCCACAGTGTTTGTGCTGCAGTGGAGCCTCAGGAACTCAGAGAGACACATCTGATGGATCATCACTGATCTGATCCACATCTTTTATTCTTTATTCAGATTGGAGAACTGCAGTTTGTCAGAGATCAGCTGTGATTCTCTGGTCTCAGCTCTGAAGTCCAACCCCTCCCATCTGGAACATCTGGACCTGAGTCACAACGACCTGAAGGATTCAGGAGTGAAACATCTGTGTGGTTTTGTGGAGAGTCCAGACTGCAGCCTGAAGACTCTGAGGTCAGTTCACTGACTGTCTGTTACTGTTGTAGATCTGATGTGTGTTTAATGACGACTGAAGCTCATCTATGTTCCAACAGAACTTCCATCCATGAAGCTGTAAATCTGCTCTGGGCCACATTTTCTGTTTGTGTCCTAAATTCAGTTTGTTGAGACCAAAGTGGAGTGTTTGTATCAGGAAGTGTAGAAAATGTTCCTGTTGGTTGTTGAAGGAAATGAATGTTTGTAATTAGAGCTGAAGAGTCACATGTGGATCCAGAAGATCCTCTGAACTCAGATCAGTTAGAAGAGACTAAGTTTACTGAGAGAAGCAGAAATATTTCTTTGCTTTGTTCACTTCAATGTGATTTGACTGATCATGTCTGATCACTGATATTGATCCTAAACACACAAACACACTGACACATGCAGACAGATGAAGGCAGACCTGCAGGTGAAGAACACATCTGATGGATCATCACTGATCTGATCTACATCTTTTATTCTTTATTCAGATTGGAGGGCTGCAGGTTGTCAGAGATCAGCTGTGATTCTCTGGTCTCAGTTGTGAAGTGCAACTTCCCGAACCAGAGCAGGAACAACCTTCAGGATTCATCAGTGGAACATCTGGAGGATCTTGTGAAGAGTCCAGACTGCAGCCTGAAGACTCTGAGGTCAGTAGAAGGTTCCAGTCAGTCAGTTTTCTAGTAAACAGTCAGTATCAGAGCAAAGATCCAGTGTCTCCTGTAAACCTGCAGCTTCTCAGTGAAGCTGTGAAGCAGAATGGAGACAGACTCCAGGACTGGACAGGAACACAGAGACAGCAGTCAGCCAATCAGAGGAGCCACAAGCTGGTTGTCATCATGTGTTTTTTTTTAACTTAATCTTTATTCTCATTCCTTGAAATTCGTACAGTGTACATAATACAAGTTACAACCTTCTTTTTTTTTTCAAGTTGCCAAGCAAGACAGCAACGTCAAATTAAACAAAACAGAACAGTACAGGGGAAAAATACAAAACAAAAAATTAGTAAATTAAATAAAATAATATGATAAATAATAATTATATAACTTTAAATAAATGAATAGATAAATAAAAATTCACTCTGGATTGTCCACTCCCAGGTATAATTGGTAATACGGCACTGTCTTTATACAGTAAGTGTATATGGCATGTAGGCATGAAAGTAGATAGTGGGGTGGGGGGGATTCTTAAAAGGTAAGTGTCACTGAATCAGCAGGAACAGGCAGGCCTCCAACGTTCATTGAACATAGATTTTTGCAGTCTTAGTGCATAGGTAATCTGCTCCATTTGGTATATGTCCCATACCTTTTGGATCCAGATGTTATATGTCGGAGGATCCGGTTTCATCCATCTAATAGTAATACACTTCAGAGCTGCCGTGAGTAAAATGTTTAAAAGGTACTTCTTGGCTCTCCCATCCAGGCCGTTAGGTATTACTCCTAATACTGCAACTGCCAGATCTTGTGGAATATCTTGTTGAAAGACATGCTGGAGAGCGTCAAAAACATCTTTCCAAAATATGAACAGTTTGGGACATGACCAGAAAACGTGAGTGTGATTCGAGATATCTGTCCCACAATCTCTCCAGCATGAATTAGGACATGCTGGGTTCATTTTAGCTGTTATTACTGGCGTTCTAAAGAATCTAGTTATCGCTTTCCATTTGAATTCCTGCCATGAATAAGCGGCTAAGTGTGCCTCAATGCCAACCTCCATCCAAGTATCCTGTGAGATGTCCTTGTTTGCCTCCACCCCCCACCTCTGTTTGATCTGAAAGGTGTTGTGTGGGTTCATTGATAGAAATATGTCATATAGTTTACCAATTATTTTTTTTAACTTGCCTCCCCAGTTGTATTTCAATTAGGAACTTTTCTATGAGACTATGATGTATAATTTTTCTCCATTCCTTATGCGTTGTTAGGAAGGTTCTTCGTTGTAAATATCTAAAGAAGTCTGTCTTCTCAAGGTTGAAGTCATTCTTTAATTGTTCAAAAGACTTGAAATTGTCCCACTCGAGTAACTGGTGCAAATAAACAAGTTTACGATTTGACCAATTTCTAAAGCCAGAGTCTAAGTTGTTGGGTATGAAGGTCTTCATAAATCCAATATTTGCTGATGGTGAGAGTTTTGCTAGGTCAAAAGCCGACTTTATTTTCCACCATACATTGAGAGTAGTCATAGTCCATTGTGCTAGCCCCTTAACAGGGCCATCCGAAAATGAAAGAGTTTCCAAAGGATCTGGAGACATATTCTTCTCAATATTAAGCCAGTGTGTGTTTGTATCATTCTGAGTCCGTGATATCAGAGGCTTCATTTGCGAGGCCCAGTAATAGTATTTCAGGTTTGGGAGCTTAAGACCTCTATCTGATTTCGGGAGTTGCAAGGTTTTAAGTTTAATTCTTGGTCTCTCATTTTGCCAGATGAATTTTGAGATCATTTTGTCCAGATTTTCGAAGGTTGTTCTTGGGATTTCAATAGGTAACATCTGAAATAAATATAATAGCCTGGGCAGTACATTCATGCGAATACATTCGATGCGGCCGAGGAGAGAAAGAGGAAGTGAGGTCCATCGTTCTAAATCATTGTTGATGTGCCGGATAATTTTAATATAGTTTGCATCATACAACTTTTGTAAAGAAGGGGTGATATATATGCCTAGGTATTTAATGCCTTCTTTAGGCCATCTGAATCCCCACTGTGATTTAATGTTTTGTGGAATATTTTCATTGACATCAATTGCCCTGGTTTTATCAACCTTTACCTTGTATCTCGAGTGATATCTAAAATCAGAGATCAGGTTCATAAGATGTGTTATGGTTGATATGGGTTCTGACAAGTATAATAGCACATCGTCAGCATACAATGATAGCTTATGCTCCTCTTTGTCTACTACAATTCCTTTGATGTAATTGTTGTCTCTAATAAGCTGGGCCAATGGTTTGATACTGATAGCGAACAGTAGAGGTGAGAGAGGGCAGCCTTGCCGACATCCTCTTTCTAATAAGAATTTCTCTGATCCATGGCCATTGACTCGAACCGAAGCCTGGGGGGATGAATAGATGGTCTGAATCCAACTGACAAAATTTTGACCGAATTTATACCGTTTTAGAGTTTGAATTAGGAACTGCCATGACACTCGGTCAAATGCCTTTTGTGCATCTAGGGATATAATCACTGATTTTGATTTGTTGTCTTTTAGATATGACATTATGTTTAATAAACATCTTAGATTGCCTCCGTAGTGTCTCCCTTTTATAAACCCAGTTTGGTCAGGATGGATAATTTGTGTGATTATCTGATTAACCCTTCTTGCTAAGATTGCGGTTAGTATGCGTAGATCGCCATTCAACATTGATATTGGTCTATAGGATTGGCACTCAGTTGGATCTTTACCCTCTTTATGTATCACTACAATTGTAGCTTCTGTCCAAGATGGGGCCATAGTTTTCTATTCTAATGCATAATGATACGCTTTTAGGAGTAAGGGGGTCAGTAGGTCTTTGAAAGATTTGTAAAACTCATTTGTATAACCGTCTGGTCCTGGGCTCTTATTGTTCTTAAGCGATGAGATCACCTGTGTGATCTCTTGTGTTGTAATTGGCTCATCAAGTTTCTTAGCTTCTTCCTCAGGTAGTTCGGTCAGTTTTATATGCTTAAGAAAGTTTGCTAGTTCAGTGTCATCTGTGCAAGTGTCTGAGTTCTTATACAAGGATTTGTAGTATTCTGCAAAGGCATTTGCTATTTTCTTTGGTTTTGTGACGAATGTGTCTTGTGATTTTATTTTCTGTACTGTGTTAGAGGATTGCTGCTTTCTCAGCCTAAATGCTAACAGTCTGCTGGCTCTATCGCCATCTTCATAATACTTTTGATTGGTAAATCTTAGGTTACCCTCTATCTTGTCTGATAGTAAGTTATTGAGTTCTCTACGAGTTGTGTTTAGCTTATTTATGAGGGTAGGAGATACAGTTTGTGTTTTCTTTCTAACTCTTTTATTTTGTCTTCCACTTCTTTTTGTTTAGCTTCCTTCTGTCTTTTTCTAGCACTGGTGAATGAAATGATACATCCTCTAATATAGGCCTTAGCACAGTCCCACAGCATTAGAGGGGATGTTTCAGTCGTAGTATTAATGTCCAGATATTGGTTAAACTCTGTTGTTATAAAGGAAATAAATTTTTCATCATTAAGGAGGGACGTATTCAGTCTCCAATTTTTTGAGGTTTGTGTATGGCCAATATCCCATTTTAGAACCACTGGGGCATGGTCAGAGATAGTGATAGGGAGTATATCAATATTCTCTATACTATGTAACTGAGCCTTAGGAGTAAAAAAGTAATCAATCCTTGAGTATGTTAAGTGCCTGCTTGAATAGAAAGTAAAGTCTTTACCTCTTGGAAATTTGCTTCTCCATATATCTACAAGCCCTGCTTCTAAGCTCTGGCATTTGAGCATTCTGCTTATTTTAGAGAGGGAAGTTTTAGAGGGAGGCTGTTTATCAATTTGGTGCGACATCACACAGTTAAGGTCTCCTCCCATCAGCAGCAGGCCAGTACTAAACAGTATAAGTTCACTGAACAGTCTCTTAATGAATTCAGGATTGTCCTCGTTTGGTGCATACACATTTATAAAAGATACTTCTATACCGTCTATTAAACCATTAATTAAGATGTATCTTCCCTCCTTATCCTTGTGCACCAGCGTTTGGGTAAAATTAATTGTCTGTGAATGAGTATGGCCACACCCCTCCTTCTTCCTGACTGGTGTGAAGAGAAATATACTTTATCTGCCCATGACTTTGTTAACTTTTCATGTTCTTTGTCTGATAAGTGGGTTTCCTGAAGGAATGCTATTGGGCAATTAATTTGTTTTAGTTGCCATAGAATTTTTTTTCTCTTGATTGGACCATGAAGACCCCTGACATTATAGCTGACCAATTTTAGCGTGTTCATTACTTACAGTAAATGGTTAATACTTTTAAACTGAGGGCTGGGGATGTAAGATGGGGAGCGGAGGCAAACCGACAATGGAGGAGGCCTGGATATCATGTGGAACCTGTGGAGTGGCAACAGGAGAGCAAACAAACCAAAGAGAGTGGGGAATAAAAAGAAAGGACAAAAATATAAGGGAGTAAGAGTCAGATATTGTGATCAGCAGTTTTCACTACTGTTCATAGTAAGTATAAGGAAGGATACACTTAGTCCTCAGACTCTGAGGAGGGGACAACTATCTCCTGCACGTATTTCATGGCTTTCTTGGGATCCACAAACTCTTTGACCTCATCTTTGTGTGAAATACGGAGTTTAGCAGGGTACAGCAAGCCGTAGCGAACTCCTCTTCGTCCTCGCAGAGTCTTCCTTATGTCCGTTAACGCAGCTCTGGCTTTGGCAACGCTGGCGGTATTGTCGGGGAATATGGCGATCCGTCTACCATCATACATCAGTGGGGCTCGGTCCCGGGCCCGCCTCAGGATCTCCGCGGCGTCTCCGTCGTAGTGTAGTTTAGCGATGATCACCCGCGGCTTCTCTCGGTCTCCTGGTCTAGCAGGCGCAGGGGTGCGATGAGAAAGGTCAATTTTTATGTCCCGGTTCATGGCTATGACCTCTCTGATAACTTTAACCACCGCTGTAGGGGAGCTGGAATCTGGCTGTTCGTTGATACCGACGATACGGATGTTCCCCCGCCTCATTCGCCCCTCCAAGTCCTCACATCGGTCCGTTAGAGTTTTCACTTGGGTCTGTAGGCTGGTTATTGTAGTTTTGTAATGAAGCCGTGTTGTCAGACCATGTTGATAATCCGTCTTTCATCTCCTGAATGTCCGTCTGAATGTCCGTGATTTCAGCTTGGATTGCAATTTTATTGTCCATAATCTCTGACCGGACTGCCTTTAATTCAGCTTTCAAGACATCGAAGTCCTCTGCTAGTGCATTTTTTAGCTCTTCTCTTATGATTTTTGAAATTTCTCCTTTCAAAGATGAAAGTATATCGTTTTTCACTTCTTCAGCGGTCATACCTGTGTCTTGAGCCTGGGTCAGAGAGGGTGTGTCGGGGTCGTCTGGCATACGCTGCTTCGTGGTTCTTGCAGGCCGGGTAGAGCCACCACCGTACTTGTATTTTTGAAGTTTTTCCGCCATTCGGGTTAAAATTGGTCGAGTAGTTTGACCTCTCAAGTTTTCATAGCAACATTAGTGAGTTTTTCGATTAGTCTTCTGGGGAAATAGGCTGTTTAATAAAGAATGTTGAAAAATCTGCAGGATTTTTCATCTTACTCCATGGCTGGCTCACTAGCGCCCCCCGTCATCATGTGTTTGAGTGGAAGTGAAGCCAACTGTTGTTGTGTTGATGTGTTGAGGACATGAAGCTGATTCCAGCTGACAGCCTTCCAGATGTGCACAGACAGTGGTCCTCCTCCATCAGAGTGTCCATCACATCTGATCTGACTGCTTGTTGTCTCATGTCAACAGTGATCAGCTGATCAGGTCCTGCTGCTCTTTATACTGATGATCAGCTGATCAAACTCATTGATCTCCTCTGGTCTCTCTTCTTCTCTCTGCAGATGGAAGTGATGCTGATCAGGACGGTGTCTGTTGGAGAGGATGAAGTGTGTCCTGATGATCCAGAGGTTGAAGCAGCAGCAGCAGCTGGTGTGTAGAGACTCTGACTGGTCCATGTTACTGGGAGGTGGACTGGGAACCAGTGTAAAGTGTGTTGTTCCCACTGTGTAGTTTAGTGCTGCAGCTCCACACTGTGGATGATGGAGAAGTTCAGTTGATGTAGACATGATCCGTTGGAGGCTGATGTCCGGTTCAGAGGGCAGCCTGCATGTCAGAGTGTCAGGAAGTTTCAGGATGTTTGTGTCAGAGCAGGATTCTAGTTGAGTGGACTTTCTATTTCCAGCTGCAGTCCAACTGGTTCAGCTTCTCTACCTGCAACACATTGAGCTGATGAGAACAAAGAGTCCTGGAAACATGTGGCTGATGAATGAAAGCCCTCCGATAGGGTCCCAGCTGGAAGAGTTGTGTCATATCACTGTTAGATTTCCTGTCATCTCATCAACAGGCAGCAAACAGAGGCTGGTTCATGAACACAGACTCTGGTTCTGAGCTGGAGATCCACATCTGATCCTCTCTGACTGACATCTGCCCACCTGGAGCCTCACTTCCAGGTTTTCATGTGTTTCTGGGAGTTTTCCAGCGTCGTCTTTTAGCTTTGTGCTTCTGCTAGCATCACCTGATTGTTGGTAATAATCCAGTGGAAGCTTTTTAACACATGTATGAACCATAATCCTGACTCATGTGGTCGCTAACAATAAGAGCCTTTAACCTTTAAATAAAGTCTGTCTTCTCTTCTGTTGGAGCTGATGGTTGTCATGACTTTGGTTGAACTTGTTTTCCTCCAGTGAAACATCCGAGGGATAAACACCACTAACCGTCCATCAGCTGCTCTTTTACAGCTCAGTCCATGTTTTCCTCTTTACTTTATTCATGTATATATCATGGCTCATTTATTGTGGCCACTGATTGCTTCATTTCTACCAGATCATTTCCAGACGCTGCAGTTAAAGTTCTGTCACATGTGTGGAAACTCTGAAATGTAACAGCGCCCTCTGGTGGCCACGCTTCATCACTACAATCATTTCTATTTTACTGTTGAATCCCTTCACCAGACGTCCTACATTGAAGCACTTCCAGGCTTTGGCCACCAGAGGGCAGGAAATCACACGTTCTGTATTGATGTATTTTCAAAGTAAAGCAGAGACTGACTCCATCAAGCTCTGTGATGTCACTGATGTTTACATTAGATGTAAAGATGGACAGCTTAGTTTACACCACAGATCCTCCTGACTCTTCCACAAACATCTAATACTGTCATTAAAAACAATGGACTGATGGTGGTTTTATTTTGAAGGAGTTAACAGGAAACTAGAGATAAAACTCAAAAAGCTGAGCGACTCATTTGCAAATAACCCATCAGAAGTCATCCACAATGAATTAAGACGAGTTAGATTCCAACTAGACAACATACTTAACAAAAAACTCAGTTCATCATAGAAAGATTAAGACATGATACATTTGAATATCGCAATAAAAATGGAAAATACCTGGCAAACCAACTAAAACGTAACAAATAAAAATCCATAATATCCGTAGTGAGGGATTCAGCAGGGAGGCCGATGTTGTCACCACAAGACATCAATGACACTTTTCTACTATTTTACAGGAATCTATACACCTGTGATCATGAACCAGACGGATCAGAAGTGGACTCATTTTTAGACTCTCTCAACCTTCCCAACATAACAACTGATCAAGCAACTATCCTGGACAACCCATTTACACAAGATGAATACCTTAAGGTGTCGCCAATAGTCGGGTTTATTATGAAGGAAGGGGAAACGACCGATTCATGAGACTGAATGATGGACTTACTGGTGTGATCTGTGACAGACATTTTGTATTTGTACACACAAGAAAAACTGCTTAAAGCAGTCATTCATTGAATTGGTGGACTGTGGAGAAGAGGGCGGGGAAGGGTGCAGCTTGTTATCCACAGCTGATCTGGATGAGCCCAGAATTTGCTGCTGGCTGCGGATTGGTCTGCTGGGGGCCAAGACTGTAGTATATAGTGCCGCGCACATATACATAGATTAAATAGGTCCCGCTGAGTAGGCGGAGTGATATTGAGTTGTTACTCGGTTGTTGTTGGTGTTAACCTGTTGCCTCAGATGCTACGATGCTACGAGGCCGGATTAAAAGAGAGCACTCGTTAAAACCTGGTGTCATCTATGGCTACTCTGCTCCACGACCCACAATATAATAAGGTAGCGGAAACTACTACATGGTGTCAGAAGCTGGTCCGGTACGTTTTGCCGTAGTTAGACACAAACTTTTGCTAACGGCTAAGCTAGCGCGAGCGAGCCGGCGGCTACGCTCTGAAGCGGAGAAGAGATGGAGCAGTTTAGACTACCGTCCCCGCTGGTGCTAATAGGCAATATAAGCGAAAACTGGAGAAGATGGGAACAGCGTTTTCAAATATACATGACTGCAAGTGGCGCAGAAGGAAAGGAAGAAAAAGTAAAGGTAGCCATCTTACTGCATGCACTCGGAGAAGACGCACTTGAAGTGTACAATACACTTGACATTGTGCAAGCAGATGAAGAAGAGCTAACCGTGGATGACATTTTATTTGCATTTAAGACATATTGCCAACCAAAGAAAAACACTGTGTTTGAAAGACATCAGTTTTGGGCACATCCCATGACCGATTCAATCACCACTGAAAAATATGTGACAGAGTTGAGACATAAAAGCAAAGACTGTGAATTTGGTGCATCAGAAAACGACATGATCAGAGACAAGATTGTGTTCAGCTTGAATGACCAAAGGCTCAAAGAAAGACTTTTAAGAGAGTCAGATCTCAGTCTAGAGAGAGCGATCGACATCTGCAGAGCTGCGGAGACAGCCAAAGCACAAATACAAGTGATGAGTACAACAACACAAGAAAGAGCAATACATGCACTAAATAAAGCGAGAGGCAAAGACAACCAACAGTGGTACAAGGGACGAAAGCAACAAGTCCAGACCGACAACAAGAAAACAAAGGATCAAATGTGCAGGAAATGCGGAAATCCTCATCAACCAAGGCATGCAGCGCACCAAAGCCCTGGCCAGAGTACACTGGTATTGGCCAGGTATGACAAGAGACATTGAGAAAATGGTTGCGTCATGTGCAACATGTCAGCAGTTCCAACCCTGTCATCAGAGGGAGCCAATGATCTCTCACGAAATTCCAGAGCTTCCTTGGCTGAAAGTGGGAGCTGACATATTTGAAATAAGTGGTCAGTCGTTTCTTCTGATGGTGGACTATTTCTCCAAATACCCCGAGGTACTTAACATCAGAGACAAAACAGCACACACAGTCATTAGCAAGATGAAATCAGTATTTGCCAGAGTGGGAATACCAAAAGAGATTGTGTGCGACCATATGCCATTCGCAAGCCAAGAAATTAGAGTGTTCGCGAAAGCATGGGGCATTAAACTCACTCACTCAAGCCCTGGCTATGCTCAGTCAAATGGTCTTGCTGAAAGAACTGTAAAGACTGTAAAGCATCTGTTAAAGAAGGCAAAACAAACCAACTCTGACCCATTTCTCGCACTACTGACCCTGCGGAACACACCTGTCACAGGAATGGACTATTCTCCAGCACAAATGCTCATGGGCAGAGTCCTGAGAAGCACTTTACCCAGCTCAAGCACGGTGCTGCAACCAGCAGTTCCAATCAATGCACATTCTACTCTTCAGAATCTCCAGTGGAGGCAGCGTACCTACTACAACAGAGGCACAAATACACTCCCTGAGCTGTCACCGGGTGGGACTGTTCACATGCAAACTGAACGTGGATGGCGTCCTGCTGTTGTCACGGCGACCCGAGCTGAACCTCGGTCCTACGACATTGTGACATCATCTGGACAGCAGTACAGACGCAACAGGAGGCACCTGAGGAAGACTCCTAGAGATATTCAAGTGTACACGGAACCGGATAGTCTTGAGGATGAACAAGAGAACATCCCAGACACTTGTACCGCTGAGGCTGCATGTGTGGAGCCTCCAGCCCCTTCTCCTCCACCACAGACAATTCATACCAGGTGTGGTAGAGCTGTTAAGCTGCCAGACAGATTTAAAGACTATGTGTTGGATCAATAACTGCATGTAATGTTATGTTCTTAAAAAAAAAAAAAAAAAAGAAGAAGGGAGAAATGAGAGATGTTACAGAATGTAATATTTTGAAATGCATAATCTTGGTTTTGAAATGTGGAGCTAAAGTTAATGCAGTTAAAGCAGGTTAAAAGTTGTGAAGAAATAAGATTTCAGTTTACATAAACCACAGCTAATACATAAGTTTATTACATTGATGTTTAGGACATAAGTATTACTATGTTTCATATCTCCAGCTAAAACAAAGCTTTTGTTCTGTGAGAAAGGAGGATGTAGTATATAGTGCCGCGCACATATACATAGATTAAATAGGTCCCGCTGAGTAGGCGGAGTGATATTGAGTTGTTACTCGGTTGTTGTTGGTGTTAACCTGTTGCCTCAGATGCTACGATGCTACGAGGCCGGATTAAAAGAGAGCACTCGTTAAAACCTGGTGTCATCTATGGCTACTCTGCTCCACGACCCACAATATAATAAGGTAGCGGAAACTACTACAAAGACCTCAAGAGAACCGCAGGGATTGGTGTTTTTCAGCAGGTGCTTATCGGCATAGCAGGAGAGACGGCAGCAGGACAGGAGGCGTGGAGCGGAAAAGAGGTGACGATCGGGAGGACTTCAGGCGGACAGCGGCGATCGGGACCAGGAGCAGAGGCTCGACGTAGCAACGCCAGCGACCGGGTCTAAAGAAATGCATGCAACGCTCGCTATTTCCTGACTGAAGGGAAGTGAAAACACGCAGAGTAAAACGCGTGAGTGTGATCTCTGATGAGAGACGGGTGTGCTCCTAAACCCGGCTTGTTGACGCCGATCGGCTGCCTCGGACGCCGGTTTCGGGACGCCGAGAGAGGAGCACCGCTGCCGGTTGATAGAGACTGTCATGGGCGTAGCGGACGCGGGCTACACGACGGACATGTCCCCGGCAGTTTCCGTATCCGTGCCCTCCGTCCCCCGCTCTTTTTCACAGCCATTAAAACACTTAATTCATTTTAACATGTTGAAACGCGTTTTTCCGAGCCGCCTACAAACGCATCATTAGTCGACGGCGCTAAAAGGCGGCGAGCAAACACCGCTGCCTGCCGTGACGTCATCAGAGTCAGAGGTTGTGTTTCAGTCAGACAAGTTCAGCAAAACATCCAAGAGGCAGAAAACTTTAGACAGTTTTTTTTAACAAACCGTGTAAGTTGAGTCGTGCTGCTCCATGTAGATAATGTTTAGATAAAACAAAGACCTTCTATATTGTATTTCATTGCCGAGGACTTTGGCTAAAAGATGACTAATAGCTGTCATTTTAGTTCACTAAGCCAGCTGGTTATAAACCCACTCCTCCTTGATTTCTGCACACAACATGTGCTCACTATTGTTTTGCACATATTTTCTAATCATTATCCAATAGAAAGATCAGTGTGAGGGAGGAGAAGGTGGACCAGAGGCCAGCAGCAGGGATGGACATGGAGGGTCTTCACAGCAGGTGAGGAGGAACGATACCTGAAGTCCTCATAATGTCTCAGTTATAACTGGCTGAGAGAAATATCGATGGCATCAAAGGGATTTGGAGGTAAAATAATACTACTACTGTATTCCTAATTCTATTTCAAAATGCTGCTTTCCACATATTTTTTAATCTTTATTACCACAATAGAAAGAGCAGGATGAGAGAGGAGACAGTGGACCAGAGGCCAGTAGGGATGATGATGATGATGATGATGATGATGATGATGATGATGATGATGATGATGATGATGAAGGGTAAGAAAAGAACAGAACTTACTGAGAAAAAAAATATCAACGGCATAAAACTGACGTTGTGATTATTTTCCTCACCACCACTATTCTTAATTCTATTTATAAAATTTGCTTTGCACATTTATTATCTATATTATTGCAGGAGAAATTATAACTGGCTGAGGAAATGCATACAGGATAAGAGAGACTCTAAGATCAGCATTTCCACTGCTGCTTCATAACTAGTTTTATTTATACTGAATGTTTTTAGTCTGGGTTGCAGTAGTTGTGGATATATTTATTGTTGTGTCACTTCTTGCCATTAAATTAATTTATGAGGCTTATTACCCTGTTATCTGGTCACTTCCATTTCATTTTAAACAGGAGTGGTTTTCTACAGAACTTTTGGTGTTCAGTGTTTTCATTTGGCTCTTAATTATCTGACTCCTCGCCCTGTAGATGCCCCAGGGTCGTTCTGTGTCAACTCAACCAGAGTTTGGCCGCTGTAGATTTTAGATTTTGACTTTGATGTATTATTTTAAAGAACTAAAGTCGGTTCCCTGGTGCTGTGTGTTTGTGGCTATGAGGCTCTTTAGCTGCTAAGGAAAGGTGCAATTGAATGTGAGAGGATGATAAATCACTCAATGGACCTCTGAACAATTTGTCCCCCCCCACTTCTAAAATGATGGCTATGCCCCTGGAGACTGTCCGCCATCGCGACGACCGTGCCCCCCGCAAAACCCTGTCCTTGGGGGGGCCATATATGGACGGCGTTCCTGGGCGGTGAGAAGGATTTTTAAATCTCTCGGTCGGTGGTGGCTCCTACCGAGAGCGAATTTTTAGACTTCTACAGTCAGCGGCCGCTATCCCTGCACACAGCTACAGCCGACATATGAGAGGGGATTAGTGCCCCTCCTTGCCAACTGCTTCCAGGCCAGAACTTTTGTACCGACTGTCCCCCCCCCCTCCCCCGTCGTGGGTGGCTTCAGGTTGGTTCAGGTGGTTGTGTGGTGTGGAAGGTGTTGCCCTCAGCTGGCCTTATTATCATGATAACCTGCTTGCAGTGCTCAGTGTGATATAGTGGCTTTAAGAGTTTGGTCCTCCTTTTCCTAGAAGTGTTTTGCAGTGGGGTGTTTTTTTATTATTGTTGTGGTGTTTCTTCTTATTGCTCTCGAGCATCTTATCCAGCGAAAGGGGGGTGGTAGGATGCAGTAGGCGAAAGGAAAGGGAGGTTATGAGGTACATCTGCCTGGTCTTGGCCCAGGGACCAGTGGAGCGCAGCTGTTTGTATGTTTTATATTTTTACTGAATTGTGAATTAAAATCCTAATAAAGTGTTTTCCTCATACCTGATTTCGTCTGCTGTCTTTGTGGTTGTGGGGGATACAAGGACCCGTTAGGTGGGAGCTCAGTCACCTGGGCTCCCGAGACAAAGGCTCTCAACCAAATGCCAAACAGTAAAGCTCCTGGTCCGGACGGCCTCCCTGCTGAATTCTTCAAACATTTCTGGAACACTATTTCACCATTATTCATAAAAATGTGCCAAGAAATCAAACATGCCTCCAAAATTCCCCGACATATGAACACTGCTCTCCTCTCATTGCTGCCAAAGCCAGACAAAGACCCGACTCAATGCTCCAGTTACCGGCCTCTATCACTAATCAATAGAGACGTTAAAATAATAAGCAAAGCCCTGACCATCCAAAAAGTAATCCCTCATATTATACATCCTGATCAAACCGGTTTCATTAAAGGACGACATTCCTCAGATAACATGTTCAGACTTTTTAACCTGACAACCATTTCTGGATCCAACAACTTCAAAACCATTATCACCTCCCTTGATGCTGAAAAAGCTTTTGACAGAGTGAATCATACTTTTCTGTTTTCAACATTACTAACATTTGGTTTTGGAGAGTCGTTTATACACTGGATCTAAACATTATACTCTCCACCCATGGCTAGTGATGGGGGATCGAGGCTTCATTGAACACTTTTTTCGAAGCATGGTTCATGACTCGAGGCTTCAATGACACACAGTGCTCAGTAGGACATCTAGTGGTCAATAAAATGAAGTGCAATCCAGACGTGGTATTAATAGGTTCATGGATTGTTTTGAATTTGATTCTCCATTCACATTCCTGTTGGACCACACTAGATGACTGCATGGTTTCTAGTGGATACAATAACAACAGTAATAATAACAATAACTATTGAAGACCATGTTTCTTATTTGGCATGTCTGTTTGTCACCTTATACACTCTTCACTGATATTTTGTGTAATGAAACATTTAAATGGAGCTGCTACATTCATGAGATGAGCTCTACAAATACAGCCTGATGTCATTTTCACATCGGGTTGGTGCATCTATAGATTATATTATGGATTTTGGCAAAGTATGTTTTGGGGTTCAGAGGGTAAAGAGGTTCAAGTGGGTGTGTTTGTGTAACTGGCTGTGAGTTTTTATTAAGAGACAACAGTTTATCCACAGTTTTCCGACTCAAGTGGTTTCTTCTTTTAGGGCTGGTCCCAATAGCGACATCTGCTATATATTCATGGTAGGAATCCAGTGACATTAGCATGGATATGGGATAGCGGTGGCACAGCAGCAGTGTGGTGTCTTTCTGTCGGCTCCACGTGCCGCTGGAGCAGATGTTCAGCCAGGCGACGGCGGCTGGGGTTTATTTGGGTATCACTACAACGACCGAATATTCAGATACCCCCTCCTTCTTTTAGAGACTATTTCCCCATCCTTGGAAGAAAAATCCGTTCACATGGCACAAATGAGGCTGGAGCACACAGGAAGTGTTTGACTACTTTATATCTATCTACACTGATTCTCTACAAAATACACAATCTGATATAACACTACTGACTCTCAGAGCAACTAACGGCAACAAAAGCAACAAAACCAACCTACTAAAAAATTCAAATGAACCACACTAAACAGGGATCTCCTGTCCCGGAGCGCACTCGATCAAGCCAAGTGATTCACATGTTAAACCGAACCCATCAGCTGATTTGTTGACATTCGAAGCGCTCAACTGCTTCGACCGTCACAAGTCACGTGACCAAACCACGCCTCGGCACCGTGGTTCGATACATTTCCTTCATGAGCTACCGCGCATGTGTCGGAGCTTCGGGTGTCAGAGGACCATCACTACCCATGGCAGGGTTTCCCCCAGTGCTTTATAAGCCTGGAGGGCCGCCAGGCTTTCCTTGCCCCCCCGTCAGGCTAAGCGTCACCCGTTCATTTATTTTAAATAGTTTTTTTTAAATGCACCAAAACAGTGATACCAAAGACGTATACAGTTTTTAACCGTATCTGGCTGAAAGCAGATATGGCTGAAAGCACAATGGCGACATTTTATGGTTGATACTTGAACTTTTTCCGAAGTCGGAGGAGACGATGACCCCACTCGTTCACCTCCAGGCCAAGGGGAGTTCATCCCCGGTGAGCCGACCGAGCCGCGGCTCCATGATGAGGCAGAGCCAGTGGAGTTAGCACGGATGTTAGCACGGATGTTAGCACGGATGTTAGCACGGATGTTAGCACGGATGTTAGCACGGATGTTAGCACGTCGTCAGAGCAGCCTTCTGGTAAACATGGAACTAGTGGATTTAATCCAAAATGGTTATCTGACCCTAAATTTAGCGGATGGCTCTACCAGACCCAGTATGGTAAACCCAGACGGATTGATGCACTGATCCAACCTGAACCATGAGCAGCAATAAGTAGTAGAGGTCACACAGCACAGCAGACCTGTTCAGCCTCTGAGTTCCCTGGTTTTACCCCTTGGTCATGTTTGCACTTTTTTAATTATGTTAATTTATTTTACTTTTAAATGTGACCAGCAACGGCTTGTTTTAAGATTCACTAGGATTTAACTTAAGTGAAAACAACTGATATTATTTATTTTAACTGTATTTTTTTTGTGTTTGTTAAAACCCTATTTCAAGATTGTGCCTTTTTATAAGACTCTACGTTTAAGTATTGTTAATAAATGGCTTATAATAACACATAATAGTCATAATTTTAAAATTTTTGTTAACTTTTTTTTTTGTTTGTTTGTTTTTACAAAAACACGATGGTCGGCCGGTGGGCTTCTCTACCGCCGGGCTTAGCAAGTTTTCTGGGGGAAACCCTGCATGGCCACTGTCATCACCAATGGAATAATATCAACCAGTGGCGCCGCCCCACCATTCATCACTCACCACTTTAGCTGAAATAAGATATAAAAATAATAATAAAAATGAAATAATAAAATACAAATATGTTAAAATAAATATATTTCTATTTTAAGATGAGGAAGACAAATATTATGTTGGTAATGATGAAGAGTAAAGTTGTTTCGTTCATCTACGTCGTCTGATTGGTGACGTGTTTCCATCCTGGGTGTTAAAATCTTTGTCCATAGACTCTCATTAAAAGTTGTACATGTGCAGTAACTCCTCTACAATACAAGACATAGGGCCAAGTTGGGTGTAGCTGGATTATCTACAGACCACCACCCTCCCTCCATGGGTGGGGCTCATCTGTGTTTACCTTTTTTAATATTATTATAGTTGTTGTTGTTCTTTTTTACTTGTTTGTTTTTTGGTGGTTGTTTTTATTGTCTTCCATTGCTTTTCAAAACATTCCTGCTATTTCTTGTTTGGATTGTTCATATTTCACTTTACTCCTTTGCTGAAGGGCTTTCCAGCATGTTCCAGTGACTGTATTCGTGTCCTCAGTGTGATTTCCTTCATCTTCCAGCAGGTCTGCTTACATGTCCCGTAGTTGCAGTCCCCGGCCAGCAGGTGGAGCTGTGTGCAGCAGGCAGCTAAAGCGGACGGCAGCCACTAACAGAGGGAGACGTCACACAGCACAAGTACTGCCGAGGAACACAGACACAGGTAAGATGCTGTGTTTGTCATCATTTTACAGGTAAGAGCCCAGAAATCACAAGCACAAGGAAATATTAGAGTAATATGACATGTATGAGCCTCAGACTGTGACATGTAGTGGTTTGGAACGTGACTTTAACGGAGACGAGTGAGGCCGCCGTAACGAGTGGAAGCTAAACATGGCGACGGGGCGCTAATAAAGTAGAAAAGGAGCTTTAAAAACGGTCTTCTAGCGGGAGAAAACGAGCAGCCGGAGATAAAATCACAAACAGGGCTGGGAGCTGAGGCTGACGAAGGAGCTGGAAGGGCTTAAAGCTCTATTTGTGTGTGTGAATGAGCGAAGGCTAACGGGACAAATGCTAACGGTAAAGTCCGCGCGCTTTGCAGCTTTGACCGACGTCAGTTTCCGGTGCATTTTCAGAATAAGAGCAGAACGCTATAACGAACATGGGCGATCTTGTACTTTTCAAAATAAGAGTTTATATGGAAGACATGATGTCAGTATTAGATTGTATAGTTATTTCTGAGCAACATAGAGTAGGACAGAGACAGTAATAAATAGTGATGAGTTAAAGACAGTTAAGGTTAAGCTAAAAAGGTGAAACGGTTCATGACAGAATAAGTGAAGGTTAAAAAGAAGTTTAGTGAGAATAAATACTGCTGGTGGAAAATGTTGTTTACAGGATGGACTATTACATGTTTCATGGTTGTAATTTGAATGTTCCTGATCTGATCAAGTGGAATCGTGTGTTCTGAATTGTGACAGCTCAAGTTCTGTGAAGCAACACAGACTTTAAGACTGCTGTGTTTGTCATCATTTCCACAGGAAAAAGAACATTAATATGCTACACCAAGGATGGACTGCGGCGTCCTTCTTAAAGTGTAACATGCACACAATCAGAAACAGAAGTGTTTATTTCCACAACCAGACTGGTACTAAATAATCTGGGTGTTGCTCCATTGGAAGACTTCCTTTAGTCCTTTTCAGCCATGTTTTTCTGAGCCCATGACTTTGGCTTCAGACTGCACAGCTTTTATCGGCAACAATAAGATGGAAAAATGAAAACGTATTGCAATGAATTGTGGGTAATCAGACTAGTGAAGTCTGCACCCCAAGCAGACTCTGTGGAAGTCTACAGAAAGTCCTCTTGAGGCCCCTTGTGGACTGGATGAATTGTGGATTTGGACGGCCCTCAGCCCTCCTGGACTTCCCGTGAATGAGTCCACAAGTGAGATGAAGTCTGGAGATCTGGGTTCAGCCATGCTGTTGTAACGTTTGTTGAATGGAAGCTGCCATGTTGGTTTGCTTTTATACTTCTTCTTTAATAAAGCATTGGAAACAGAAGTATGCATCTCTCCAGTCAAATCCCTGAAGGTGAACTCGCTCCGCCCACATTACCCAGAATGCATCAGGACCAGACTTGTGTGGACTGAAGCAGCCAAGTTTCCCATAATGCATTTCGCTCCAACCGGCGTCAAAGACCGAGGAGGAACCTTTGAACGGTGATGCAGGTTAGTAGTAAATACTGCTGTTATTGTGACACTAAATGTAGTTGAGAGATGATGTGAGCAGAGACAGTGGTTGTATGAACGTCACATCTGAGCTGAACTCATCCAGATGAGGCCTGATATAAAATCTACTCCAACGCTTTCAGAGATGTGAGCGTCCCGGTTAGACGGCTACCACAGGGAGGTCAGCGCTCACAGTAGCCCGCTGAGATCAGCCTTATCTGGGCTGGACTTTCTGACATCTGCCGCCGGCTCTGACGGTTCTGTAGCAGTTAAACAGAGATAGAAGTAGTTTTAGGTTCATCTAACGGTCACACTCTGACCTCACAGTGGAGTTTTATATAGTTAATCACTTTCTACTGTTATTTAATGTCCTCCATGGCTGACTTTGTTGTTCTATTAGTGATGATTGTCTGGTCTTCATTACCTGTAGTGTGACTATGTTCTGTTCTTATGACTGTAACTGCATTAAAACTAACATTTGAGCATTATTCTGTTGGAGGGACAGCTGAAGAAACCCAGATCCTCACTGACTGCTGGAGACTCCACAGACAGAACATCAGCAGCTCCATCCGTGGACCTTCAGCAGCATCTGGACCAGCCTGATGGAGTTAATGGAGCCTGAAGGCTGATCAGCTCCACTGGAGAACATCAGGAGGAGGAGAGGCGTCATGTTTTTAATCTGTCCATGTGTTTTATAAGAGACTGTAGTCCTGTTATCAAATGAAGCCTCTTAAATCCAGTCATTAAATATCTTTTCAACTGTATTGTAAATATTAGTTGTTGAAGCCAGAATGAAATGTTCCTCTAATCTGACCTGTTGGATCAGACGCTGCTTCTGTTTGAAAGGTTTCTGTTCTATTAGCTGACAGGCAGAGGAAGAGCTCACCTGGAAGAGCTCACCTTTGGTTGGCTGCTGTCCCTCCCCCCTCATCCCCACTCCCAACCCAAGCGGTCCAGGCAGATGTCCTCCCTCCCTGAGCCTGGTTCTGCCAGAGGTTTTTCTTCCCCTCCCTGTCCTAGGGGGTTTTTGGTTCCTTCCCACGTCGCTGACTGCTGCTCAGAGGGAATCCAGATGCAGCTATGGACTGTTGGGTTTTAATCTGCTGACTGGTTGCTTTATAAAATGTCAGGAAACAGTGAAAGCTCTGAAAAGTGGAACCAGAACAGACGTGAGACTTCTCCACGTGTGGTTCTGAGCTGAACTTGTGCTCTTATGAATGTGGACTTTCTCCAGAGTTGATCTCAGAACGTCTCTGTATGATGCTGTGATTT
>JAMOIN010000319.1:0-2500 GCA_024666655.1 Dascyllus trimaculatus | reverse complement strand
CTTCACAATGTTTGGTTCTGAAACTAATCTGCTGATGCTCTGTATGATGCTGTGATATCAGACGACAGAGATCCACAGATGAAAGAAGCTGCAGCACCAACACACCACCAGCAGATGGAGCTCTGACTCCATGTCTCCACAGTGTCAGCAGGAAAAGCAGGAAACCCCACAGCTGGCTGGAGTCAGAAGATTTACAGGAAACACAGGGGAGGAGCTCTGCTAAGGTGATCCAGGTAGAGAAGGAGGAAATGACAGAGTTCAGACTCCATTTTAGCGTCAACAGAAGAGGAGAACAAGGTGAGTGTTGGTCCAACATTATGACTGTTCTGCTGTCAGAAAACAAGGATGAGCCTCTGAACCTTGTTCCTGTTCTGTTCTGGGTGTTCTTATATCACAGGAGTGTTTTCATGCTGACTGCTGAGGAGCTTCTATCTGCTGAAATGATCTTTACTAGAACACTTTCACTTCCTCCTCCATTTTAAACGGGGCAGATATTTAAAGCTGTCAGTAACTAGAGGTGTGTTGGTGCAGCAGAGACCAGGTCCAGAAGAAGGAACCACTGCTGGGTCCACCTTGATAAACTGGATGTGGAAGTGTTTCAATCACTTTGTAGGACAGTTTTATTTTATTTATTTAATTCGTTTAAGAAGCGTGTCAATAAAACAACCATTACAGAAAGGAAAACAGAACCCAGAAGCTGCCAGTCAAAAGGAGGAGGTGGAAGTTCAAGGACCTTATGAGAAGTCCTTCCCCTCTGTCTTCATTCCATAGAGCTGCATTTACACAAGTCATTTCCACAAAAACCAAAACTGAGGAGCATGGCACAAAATATATGATCCTACAAAATAAAAGACAATGACAGAGGACTAGAGAAACGGAGTATAGCATGATCGTTTATGGTCGTACAAACTAAGATAACAAACTGAAAGCAGAAGAAACAAAGGCCTGTCTTCATTAAGGTTGTCATCATGTTAAAAAGCAGATGTTTGCATGGATAATCTAGTATGAACTACTTTCTTCCTCTGTGTGTTTCTGCAGGAGATCATTTTTATAAAGCTCTTTGAACTGCACCAGATTTAAACTCGTTTTAAAGGTTGTTTTTTAAAGTGTTTGTTTGGGGTTTCCAGCAAACGTTATGATCAAGAGTTACACCCAGAAATGTAAATGCTCGTAGACTCTCCCAGTGACTATGTTGTCGATCTTCATTTGCATTTGTGGATTTATGTCACACTTTCCAAGAAACATACCTTCAGTTTTTATTGTATTGAGAGACAGTTTGTTTTTGGCAAAGCAGTCTTCTAGCTTCCACATTTCATTTGTAATCTCAGTCATCAGTGCTTCAAGGTTCTCAGCTGAACCTACTATTGGCGTATCATCCGCCAAGAGGACACGCTTTAGTTTTTCAGAAACCAAGTACAAGTCATTGATGTATCATAGAAATCATGTTGGCCCCAGCACAGATCCCTGTGGGACACCACACTCTATACTGCCACACTTGGACCTGTGCTGTCCCCATGAACACCCTGTTTTCTGTTTGTTTAATAAGATTCTATCCAGTTTAGAGCAGTTCCTCTAATCCCATGTTTTTTAAGACTATGTTATGATCCATCGTGTCGAACGCTTTCTTTAAGTCTACAAAAATTCCAGCTGAAAACTTTTCCGATCAATCCTGTTTATGATTTCCTCTATAAGTTCTATTAATGCTCGTACTGGTGATCTGTTTTTCTAAATCCATGTTGGCTGTCATTTAGTAGATTATATTAGTCAATACATTTATCAAGTCTATCTGTGTAAAGTTCTTCTAATATTTTAGAGAACTGAGGTAGGATTGATGGGCCTGTGATTCACTTATTGATCTGCTGCCCCACTTTTGTGGATGGGAGTAGCTTTGGCTACTTTCATCTGATCCGGGAACTTGCATGTTTTAAAAGACAAATTGAAATTAAAGCTGCAAGCAGCGTCGGACGGGCCCTCGCTTCCCCCACCGCCGCCGCTTTGGATACGATCGAAATGTCTAAAGCACCTAATAGTGTTTGTCTCATCCTGCTCTGCACATGTACCAAATTTCATGTTTGTAGGATAAAGCAGTGATTTTATATGAGTATTTGAATATTTGTAGGGGGCGCTGTGGAGCCGTTTGACCACGTCCATTCCTGAATTGTATATCAAACATTAGGTCTTGAGATTAATGAGGATTTGTGTGGATTTGGTGATATTAGGTGGATCCCTTCACCTCCAAAACCCATTTCGTTCCATATGGCGAAATTGTTCAAAATGGCCGCCAAGCCACGCCCACACTGTGTGATGCAGCCACAAGATTTTAATAACTTTTCATCCTGGAGGGGTCTAGATGACACACAGCCAATTTGGTGAAGATGGGACAAAAATCCTGGGAGGAGTTCGTTAAATTCCAATGCCTGCGCACCACGTGCTCTAGGGGGCGCTGTTGAGCTTTTTTGAAATTTTAAAAGCAGGAATTTTTTTGTCTCGGGCTACTGTA
>JAMOIN010000569.1:0-50401 GCA_024666655.1 Dascyllus trimaculatus | reverse complement strand
GACAAAATATAAATCTGTCGCTCTATTTGTATTGAACCGTTCAATGAACAGTTCAGACTTCAAAGATCTGGCACAGAAACACACCTCTGTTCCTCAGCGCCTGCCTCCACAGGATCTTTCCAATAATAGCCGTCCACACTGCCTTGACCTCCGCAGAGCTGGCCTGGAGTATAAACGTGTCCTGTGACTTCCTCCGACGGAACCAGATCTCAAAGCGCAGGCCGCTGTCGCCAACATTTTCAGTCATACCTATTTCTGCTGTCTGAACAGAAAAAAACAGTAAAAAAAAGTGAAGCTTTGTTATACAGGAAGAGGTGTAGAAACTGCAAAAAAGGCATATTATCTTCAAAATAATCACAAAAATTACACCATTTTTTAAAACCAGAGACTTCAGAATCATTCAGTTCTCAACTTTCCGATGGTCCTTGAACTAATCACGTATGACATGTGGATCCAACAGATTCATTAACCGAATCTAAACTTAAAATTACATTTCGTCAAAGTCACTGTTTGAGGCAGATTCTCGAAAAAAATGAATTAAAATTCTGCGATCTGTGGCTCAACTGAAAAGCACGTGACAAAAATCCGCTTCTCGGCTGAACTGCAGGCAGTGTTCACACAGAGCACATAGGAGACTAGTATCGAAACATATGAAAGAGACTGAGAGGAAAATAAAACATACTTAAGCAATAAAATAAATGCGGCATGGTTCAAATTCGGTGTACAGAGAAGCAAGTCGTCGGCAAACTGTGGGAAGATACATTCGGCATGGTGAAATATCTTTCTAGTGTTGATGTGCAGAGTAGAGTTAAGAAAAAAGTAATTTGTAAAGGTTGAAGACATGTAAATAGTAAACTATCTATAGCATGTAAAGCTACTATTTTATTCCACTACTGGTAACACTCATGGGCACTTAAAATAATATTTATATTGATGCAACTTTACAAAAAGTTAGTAAAATAAATAGAGAAATTCCACCTTTTTTGTGCATTATAACTGCATCATATTGCACAACAGACATTTCTGAGTTCTCTACTTCTAGTCATGGTTGTGCTGTTTCCATAGAGATGCAGAAGTTTATAATGCAGTGAAAAAAGAGCCAACAGTGAGTAAAATTGTTACAGGAGCAAAGAAACTGCTTGGGGTTCTGGGGGTTAAACAATCAGTTCTTACTTTGAAGGACTGTTTGTAGATGTAGATGTCGTATCCTCCCTCTATCTTCTTGGTCTTACTGAAAAGGATGAGGTCCTCGAACAAGAAGACGTGGCGAAGGTATTTCCTGCGTCCACACCAGACGATGAACTCATCCTGGCAGCGGAGTTGACCCTGTTCCTTTAGGTTCACCTGGAGAGGAAACGCGACCGTTCACGTGCGTCACAGAGAACAATACAATCCCTGGTGGGACTCTGACCTCACTCTACTGTATACATAGCAGCGTGACCTCAATTTCAAAAATAGTTTTAAAGACCTCTCTGCTTCCAGATCGTCTTATAATACTGCTAAGTGCACTTTACAACACAGGATCTCTACCTTTGCATTACTACTTACATCACAGCCCCGAATGGCATCCATAGCCAGCAGGTCGTTGCCGTGGCGAAGCTGAAACTTGACCATCTCCTCTGCAGTGCGGAGGTCGCTCAGCTCCTGCTCCTGGGACTGGCTGCACTCCTTTATCAGGTCTTTGAGCAGCAGAGCGTATTTACTCATCCTCTGAATGGGCTTCAGCAAGTAGGACGCCAAGTCCATCTTGTCCCCGAGTTCCATTTGCTTATTCTGGAGAGAGAGAGAGAGAAGGAGCGAAGAGGGCTTATTTGTCATTGTCAATTCCCAGGCTAATCTAAAGCATCCATCAGCACAGGTACATGTCAGGCTCTCATATGTACGCTATTGTTTGTGATCAATTTAGTGCATGAAGGAAACATAATGTGTCTCTGTTGGGTCATTCCATCTCAACTCATCAAATTTTTAGAACTATTTCTGCTCCATGCAACAAATTTGAAACTCTACTTGGATCAGACTATCTAGCAATATTTTTGTTTTCATGGTGCAACTTGTCATACCTGCTCTGATCAGTTAAAAACTAGTTTTCTTTTTCGTGACCAACTTTATATTGAAATGTTTTTCATATGTTTGTTTTGTATTATTGTGACATGCAGCTACATGTGGTTTAAGAAAATATCACCAGTTAAATTCATTCATCATTTTTTTTGTTCATGTGCGTGCAAAGAGTTTGCACAAGGACTTTTCATGTAGGCATCAATTATTTTTCTATATTTCAACTGATCAATAATGTGAGACTATTTGATCTACTTGCAGATTCTGGATCAACGGCATGATGAGAAATAACGGTGAACATTTCAGGCTTTTATCTTATCTTATATAACAGCCCCTGAGATATTATCCTCCAAACATAACCTCTGATTTTAATGTGTAAAAAAACTGAGGTGAAAGTGGGTCGATGAGCAATTTTTAATAAACAAAATCATGAAAAGTATCTGATATATCAATGTGAATATTCACAGATACGATTTTAAATATCCATACTTTGTGATAAAGGGTTTCAAGCAAATTAAAGATGGTTGAGCAGATGCTTTCTGATAATTTGATAACCCTTATGTTGAGTGAATTGTAAGAGAGTTTTGCATGTTTTCTTACAATATCAACTGTTTTGGGTGCTGTTCTGAGTCTAGTATTTTCACCCTGAGATCAGTTGCTGTGTGAGGAATGCAAGTTTCCAGACGCACCTTAAAGAATTCGTTCCCGTGGCTGCAGAGCAGAGCGTCGGACTGGGGCTTATTCTTGCTGTACAGAGCATACATTCCAAACTGATCCTCCTGCACACAACGTTAACAAGTTACAACACCGACTGCAGCAACAAGTATGCTGATACTTCAGTACGCTTTGCCAAACACCATGAATGATTCAGCTCCCTGCAGGTTGTAAATGTGTGCCTTCGGCTACCTGTGGTTTTCATTTTAATAGTGAAACCACGACACTCCAGTGAGAACAACGATGCACTAAGTTGTCTTTTTTAAAGCTGACAGTGTGGACTCACGTGTCGGAGGAAACAGCTGCTGATGGAGAGCGGGGAGTGGGCGCACGCCTCCAGCTCCTTTAAGAAATACTGGCTGTGGAAGTCCCACAGTTTCTCCACATTCCCGAAAATGATGCTGCGTTTCCCCCGCAGGTCCTGAGGCAAGTCGAGACGCTCCATCTCCGGGAAATAGTGTTCGATGATGTAGCTGAGGGAGCGAACGTACTCGCGCTCAGTGGAAATCATCTCGTCCATGATGTGCTGCACTTTGCTGGGGAACAGAGAGACGGAACGGGGTGTAAGACGAAGAATAAATGGGATGATATAAAAAAATTATACTACATAAATTGATTAAACAGTAACACCTGCTAAATCTAGCATCTCAAGTACTGATTATCATTTCCTTTTAACTTGAAAATTTTTGGTGGGTTGGCCTTTTTGATCATACCGAATGAGCATTTTAATCTTAAGCTGTGGGAAAATGTCCCTTCACAGTTTCACAGTTTCCACATAACTAAACTGTTATTTTAATTAATTAATTGTAAAAATAATAAAGATATATCAGTAACGAAGGTTGCTGTTAGTTGACATCATTGTTAGTTTCAAGTCTATATATATTATCGCTATACTAAAAGGTAGGTATGACTATAAATACTGTAGTATATAGAATGTAGGATACACAAAATAACAAAAGTAGCACAAGAAGGGACTTAAAAGATTTTAACGCACTTCCTTAAAAAGAAACCACAAATCATGAAGCCCCTTTCAGACCTGTTAGCAGTTTGTAAAAACCTGGATTACATTCAATATTGGTGAGACTCAGTCATCTGTCCCTGTTCTCATAGCAGAAAAGCTATATTCTGATGGGCATTTCACTTGGTAATAGATATGAAAGTGTAGAGAAAAATGGCGTTCTGTGATTTTGATACTCAAACTCTGTCCTTTGCTCTCTGTGATGTTTTTGGACCAACACTGGTGCTGAAATGTGGAAAACAGTCTTCCTCAAATCACTCAACTCATAGTACTTTTTGTTGAGTGAGTCTTCCCGGTAATGCTACAGCATGCAATTGAGACTTGTGTTGTGTTGAAAGTGATACAGAAATGTTACTAGGTCCAGCCAAGGACGCTTGTTGTTGTGGCTTTTACGGAACATAAGCAGCCTGCTTATCAAGGCATGGAGCCAACATATTCAGTGGCCGTCAGATTAAAGTAGAGGAGAAAGGAGTTTATAACGGACTGACCAGGACTAGAGCTTGTCTGAATGCAAAAGGTGGTTTCTACTATTTTACGGATCTTTTACATTTTGCATAAACACTTGTTATGTGCTGAAAAGCAGACAAACGTGAAGTCCTGGCTTCTGCTTAGTAGAACTGGTTTGCTCCTTCACCTGCTCTGCTTCTTGCCTTCTCCGTCACTGCGTCTGTTATGGGTCCTGGAGGGCGTCGACATGCTGCGACTGCGACCCAACGCAGGACTCATCACATCCGGCCTCTGCAGCTTCTTCTCCGCCGACACGTTGTTGGCCACCTCCAGACCTTTAATGTAGACTCCTGTGTAGCCGTGAACGTGGCTGACATCCGAGTGACCGCCGTCTCTCGGGGTCAGCTCGTAGCTCATGGTCTTCTTCATGATCTTCTTCATCGGCTGCTTGCGGAGCCGGGAGGCCCCAGAGTAGATGGGCTCCGAGTGGCAGGAGATGGTGGAGTCGATGGTGCAGTCGCTGTCCGTATCGTCGAACATGGACGGACTCTGCCTCAGTTTGCTCTCAGAGTCGGGGGAAAACGTGAAGTGCGACGAAGAGGAGATAGAACTGGTAGGGCTCTTGGAGAAAGGAGCAGGAGAGTCATTCTTGCTGTCTTCAAAAGCCAGCGGTGTAATGGCAACAGGTAAACGCACACACCCGTTCGCTGCACGCTGCTCTGGACTCCCAGTCTGGCTTTCTGGAGTCTTCAAAGCATCCGACGCATCAGCCGCTGTGGAGTTCGGTGCTGCCGTCATTGCTTGAGCCAAAGTCTCCTCCAGCTGCTGTTTGGTCTGCTGACATTTGTGCCACACGGAGTTCCACTGCTGCAGCTGCTGGGGACTCTCCAGCGACAGCACCATGTCATTGAGCGTGCTGAAGTTGTCCATGGAGAACTTGGAAGCCTCGCTGCAATAATCCTGCAGGATCTGCACCACGGATGGAGAAAATCTGCCAGCTGTGCTCTCCAGACTCAGGTGGCAGAAATAATCCTGACAGTGGTCCATCCACTGGTTGGCCTGCAGATGTGAAAGAGTGGTTTAACTACTTTATTTCATAGTGAGATATACAGTATGGTTCAACAAGAATAGTACTATTTAACCCTCTGAACCCCAAAAAAAGCTAGTGAGTTGTTATCTTTTAAAAACAGCCAAAATTATGCTATTTATCAGAGCCAGAAATTGTAAAAACAAAAAGGATTGTGTGATTTTAACTTTTCCAGTGGCCCTTGAATTAATCATGTATGACATAAATTACAGTTGAGAGCCTAAAATTGAGATATCGCTTAAAAATCGCATATTTATTCCACTACTTGTCTCATTTAAAACTTAGCAGAAGACAAACAATTAACTTTAACCAGATTCTGTAAAAAACAAAAAATTCTGTGGTCCTTGGCACAACTGAGGAGTCACTAGTGATTCAGCTGTGGCTAACGGTAATGTGGCAAAAATTCGAGGACTACTCAGCTGAACTAGATTGAACTGCAGGCTGTGTTAACACAAAGCAGAGAGGAATAAGTAGTAAAGTTTCAACAGCATGCAGAATCACCATTTTCCCCTGTATTGGTAACATCTGTGGGCACTTGGAAAAATGTTGTACAAGTTGATTCCAGGTTTTTTCAGTTTTTGCGAGATAAATGTTTGAAGAAATCCAGCTTTTGTTTTACTTTGTAATAATTTATGTCATTATAACTGTCTCCGTTTGCACAAAAAAACACGTTTGAGTTCTCACTCCTTCCAGCTATGGTTGTTCTCTTTCCTTGAAGATGCAGGACTTTATATTGCAGTGAGAAATGAGACCACAGTGAGAATCCACCTTTCAGGACTCTATTTTAAATGTTCTCTTCTGTAAAGCTCATTATAAAGCAGCCTGGATTAAAGAATGTGCTTATATCCAAAATGTAAAACATAATATCACCTTCTAGAGGATACACAGGCATGATTTTTGGATCCTTACCGAGTCATAGAACTCGTACAGGTTGGTCAGGATGTCCAGCTTCGTCTTCCTCTGCTCCACTCTGCTCAACATGGAACCCAGATGTTGTTTAAAGTCGAGCAGAGCCGAACCTGGAAGGGACTCCGGAGACTCCTTCACCAGCTGCAGGCCAAGCCTCTGCTGGTGCTGTCAGGGTAACAGTTTTTGACAAATTAGCACTGAATGTCTTCTCACGGTTATTTAAAGACTGATGTGGAAATGCACTGGGGTAATATTTACCACAGACTCCTCCAGAAACTGCTCCAAACTTTCTCTCATCTCCTTTATTTTGGCGGCCGACAGAGTGACCGACTCCAGGGGTGTGAGCTGCTTCTCTCCCGCTACGCTGAACCAGAGTTTGATCTGGAGAGAGATTGTTTATCGACTGAGTATTAGAAAGACGGAAAAAAGAAACTGAGGACGTGTTGAGATGTCAGGATGAAAGTGAACCCTGCAATATTGTCCTGCCCCCTGGTTCTGCTTTTGTAGGAAGAACATCTTTTCTTCTAGGGGGACAGATTAACCCAAAATTTCCAATTTAGCTTTGCTCCAGCTCCAACAGGCTTTATGTCAGCTGCTAGTGTTATCCTCTGCAAGTGGGAAAGCCGAGTTAGACCTGAACACAGGTTAAGATAATGACAGAGAACATGTCATATGAGGTAATAATAGTCAAGTTGTACAACCGTAAAGAATCATATTTCCTTGTCTGGAATCAGTTTTTGCCTTTCATGAAAGGAGAAAATATGTAATTGGAGATAAACACTATACTTGTGGAGAAACGTTTTTGCCTTTTTGATGTTTGTCTCATGTTTCTTGAGTCATGGAGTGAGTTTTGCTTGAAGACTTTTTGACTCCTGCAAGGATTGATACTGTGCTAGCACACTTTAAATCATTTGTTTTGTGAATTCTGCAGAGATGATGCTGTAATTTTGCTCAGCCTGTGCTGTTTTGGTTCTTGTTTATGTGATTTCTGTTCATGAACTTGAATATTTGAGCTATTGTCCCTTCACCCTATGAACCAAAAGCTTGCTGGCGGGTATAAAAGGCATGTCATCTTAAGTCAATCGGCAAAACTGCATCATTTATCAAAGCCAGAGCTGGAAAAACAGATAAAATCATTGGATTTTTAACTCTCCAATGGTCTTTGAACTGATCACGTGTAACTCAAAGTTCAGTTGGGAAACTTAACCAAATCAAGGCTAAAACTTTCATTTAAAAAACACTTTATTTGATGTGTCTCATTTAAAAATCAGTCAAAAATAAACTACTTGCAATAAGTGGATTCTGCAAAAAGCAAAACAAATCTGCAGTCTTAGTGCAACTGGGGAGTCATGACCGACTTAGTTGCGGCCAACAGCTAGGTGACAAAAAATCAGTTGAACTGCAGGCAGTGTTTACACGGAGCACATATGACAAGTAAGGGAACACATGTCAAAGTAAGTAATAAAATATATATAAAGTGTTATTTTTCCAGCATTAGAAGCATTTGGTGGTTCATCATGATTCATTTTCTTTTCAATTTTTGCAAAATAAGTACGATTTATGGCATTACAACTTTTTTGAGTTCTTCATCCTTCTAGTCGTGGTTGTTCTGTTTCCATAGAGGTGCAGGACTTTACATTGCAGTGAAAAATGAACCCATATGACAGTAACTGCTTTGGGGTTAGAAGGTTAAAAAAGTTCAACACAAGCTTGAACAACAAAGATGGAAATGAAACTTGAGGTCACCTGTTGTGTTTGCTCTTCAAACTTGCGGACCTCCAGCAGACTCTCCAGCTGTTTCTGGGACTTGTTGGACAGAATCACGAGCTCATGAACCTCTTCGTCTACTTGGTTGTACAGTGCATTCAACATGTCGACAGCATCCCTGAGGAAAGCAAAGAAAGTATACTCAAGCGTGTTATCATAGATGACCACTGATTATCATTCCACCTTGTCCTGCAGCTGTACCTGTAGTTTTCATTCTCACAGGCCTCTTCCTTCCTGATTCGGGCGAGTACAGTTCCTCCCTCTAGACGCAGTCTGTTTAGTCGGGTGTCATCTAGTACGCACTTCATTAGATGCCTCTGCTGCTCGATCACCTCAGAAACCTCCTGAATTACACATAAAAAGCAAGCAAAAGGAGCGTTTTCTCATCTGAACACAGAAACCCAAGCTCAAAACCAAATCCTACATCAGCACAAAGATCGAGGAAGCCGACCATAAAACAAAGCCGAGCTGTTTACTCCAGCTGAGGAGGAGAAAGGCCGGCAGAAAAAAAAGTTCAGTCAGTAAGAAAACAAATGTCAGTGCAGAGACATAAATCAGAGGCCAGACTGCCTGCAGGGTTCGAGTCTGACCTTCGAGGTCTTCAGGTTGCTGCTGGCGCTCAGAGTGCTGATGGATTCCTGCAGGGAGGCGATGGCGGCGCTGCAACTGCTGGCGAACGGTTCGATTTTCTGCCAAAAAAAAAAAAGAGATGGAGGGAGATTATTAGCAGAAACAGTGACTAAACAATATTATAATCATCAGGGTTGGGAAGGCAACTTTTAAAATGTATTCTAATATAATTACTAATTGTCTATTAAAAGATGTAGTCACTAATTTCATCCACTTGTCACAATATTAAGGTAATATAACCTGATTACTTTCCGTTACCTTTCAATTACTTCAATTCCAAATATTCAAATAAATACAAGAGAAGATCAATACGAGTAATTTTACTTAAGTTTATTCAGTAATGTGTTTACACTGCACAGATAGGGCAGATATATAATATACTTTATTTCATTAATTTCTAATATTAATTTAGTTTAACAGTAATTTGGGAGAGCCTCCTCTTGAAACAGGCCAGCAGAAGAGATGCTAAAGTATTTATTGAGGTGAAAAAAGTCACCCCTTTAAGCTCTATAATACAACAAAACTGAAAAATATTTGATCAATAATAATAATAATCAGCCCAAATCGCCTGTGTAGCTGATGACATCTTTTTATTAGTTTATATATTGTTTCCTAAACATTGAATATTCATGTGTAATCATAATTTAACAGCAATAGATGGCACAGTATGTATTTCATATTCGATTACAGTAAAATAAAAAATATGTCAACAGCTGTGATGCAGCTAAACACACTTTGCAATAAATGATTTGACTGCAGCTTAACTTATAAACTCTGTATGTGACAGCTCGCCTGTCTGAAGTCAAACAATGCCAGTTACTATTGGATCACAATCAGTCCTGTCTCTGTTGTGGGGGTAATTTATAACTGCAAGTAAAAATAATGAAGTTACTCTGTTGTTTCATGTGTGAAAATGCTCTCAGCTCTTTTGGAGATGCTCATATGGATCCTGCTGCTGGTGATGCTGCAGGTATTTAATACACTCAGAGGAAAGATTCCTACAGACAGATAGAAGCAACAAACCCCCCACACACGCACACACATAATTAAAAAAAAATAATAATAAACTTACATTATTATTGTTGAGTGTCATTATTCTGACCTGTTTTGCAGGATCTGTGTTCATTGCAGTAAAGTTGCATTGTTATAGATATTTCAATTCTGGAGCAGCTATGGCTTTTGTGTTCTTTATGTTGTATGTGAACTTATGCTGATGTTGTTTAGGCAGACAGACACTGAAAAGCCAAAACTGTGAGCTGCATGACAGTATATTGTTCTTAGCTCGATTTAAAAATGTTTTGTGAAACTGTGATTCTGCTAATTCCATTTCTAATAAATGCATCAGTGATCCAATTACGTCTTCTTGTTATGTAACTTTGAACCACGGCTGTGAACTACAGCTTGCATACACTTGTAAAGACCATGTCTATCACAGCAGTCTTGAGTCTCCAATGACTAATATAACTCAATTTTCTATGACATAATCGTTGAAACACTTGCGTCTTTGTCACAAAAAACAATCCTGCATTTCAGTTCTTTCATAAATTTATTATATGAAATATGAGGAAATCTGCTGGCTCAAAAATACACATACAGCAACTTCAGGTATTAGCTTTGGTGATGTAGAAAGTTGTTCATTTATATTCTTAGTGGTGGGGCCGCTTAACTTCTCGTGAGCGAGACTTTATTTCACAGCTGCACCTTTGTTTTTCTAACTATGTCACGCCGTGATGCACGAACTGATCATCAACTTACGCAAAGCAGCAATTAGAATAATTTATTTTTCTTGTGAGCGCAGAGTATTGAGCAACGTAAACTTTAAAAAAAAAACAAAGCATTTTTTTCTGAAGGTACCTCCACCCTCGGCACGCTCTTAGGTGAGTTACCAGGTATGCTTGATAACGCTGGCTCCGGTCCAGCCGCCCCGCCTCCATCACACCCACCTGTCTGAAGTGGATCCAGCGGCTGTGGTCGTAGTGGAAGGTGCCCTCCAGTTCTCGTGTGAGCTGGGTTTGGTCGATGTGCTTCAGCAGGGCCTTCAGGGACGACAGCGTCTCGGTCTGCACCAGGAAACGGGAAAAACATAAACAAACACGCTGTTAAAATGCGTCTCTACACTTACTTTAACTACCCACAGGCCGACTCCTGCTCAACCCCAATCTCTGTCATCACGGCTGCTAGTGAGGAGATTAGATAAGAATTCATCAGCATCTTGTTTAATCTGAATTCTTGTAAATCCCTTATCCTCCATTGAGCATTCAGCAACATGGAAAAACTGGAAATACCTTCAAATTACCTGATGATAAGAGGCTGTATTCACCTGTACACTGATGTCTCTCTCAGGTTTGGCTGCTGCCTCTTTGTCCGCCAGGAACAGAACTGAGTAAAGTGCATTTGGTACTAAAGCCTGTAAGAAAGCAAGCACAAGACTTAAAAGTGCATGTAGATTTCTGATACGCCGCGAAACAGACACTTAAAAATGATGTACGCTTTACAGATTTATCGTCCTTACATCAGCGAGAAACTCATTATCATAACATGATGATACGTCTCTTGCGAGTCGGCCTCAGAGCTAAACCTGCTGCCAGCGTGTGGTTAAAAACAGACAAGTAAGGACAGGCTTCCCTGCAGGAGCCCTGAGGCCAGACTTTTTTCACAAAAAAATGTCTTGGAAGTGCAGTCACTACAAATTTAAGGTGCGCCTCTTCCAAAAAGAGCCAAACTGTGTCAAAAAACCGAGGTGCAGAACAATAGGAAACGTGTGAGGAATGACATGATAAAATAAGTTTGGTTGGGAGACGTAGAATTACACCTTGGCCTGAAAAGCTCCCTGTGGGCGTGTTGGAGGGTAATTACATATTTTCCACTGTGGGCTCACCTGAAATTCAGACAGAGATGACAACAGAGCTGGAACTGGCTGCTGCCTTCTGCTGTCTATTACAACAGTTAGACCTTGATCACGCCTTTCTTTCCTAAAACCAGAGCATTACAGTTAGTCTGCTGCCTTTGTCAAACACCTGATTGCATGCAATCTGCACTGCCTCTAATGCATGAGAAAAACACCGTAGTTTATTTAAAGTTTAAGGGATTTGGAGACATTTTAAATCCACTTTAATTCCAACATGAATGTATTTTGTAAAGCTACAGCAAACATAAGTCTTACACTGCCTTACAAAAGCACTGTGACGCATAATTAGCAGCATAATGATGAACAAATATAATCAAATATGCCTTCTAGAGGGAACCTGTGGAGAAACCAGTAACATAATAACTGGCCAATAACAAAACAAAACATAAGTTTTTGAGCCAATAACGTACATAATACTCTTAAGTTTTTATTTACATTTGCAAATGAGTGTTCCTGTTCCATGTTGTATATTGGAGTTAAGTGCCATTATAGTGCCAGTCCAGTTATTTTAACACAGTTTGAAGTGAGGACTGAATCGTTTTTCCTTGAGAAATGTTTGAAGAAAGCTTTAATGAAACACTTTCCAAGAAAAAATGTGGTAAATTCATTTAACAATGCAACATCCGACAGAGACACTGACATGAAATGATGAATTTACATATCTAAGCACATAAACGATATTCTAAGTAAATATTTTGTGCAACAAATAATTCTCAGATTGGCTCTTACAACCATAATTAAGGAGAATGAGAGCTACATGGACGTATCCTTGATGAATGTATATGACGACTATGCCATTCACTTTACATATTTTTGATGAGCAAACTGCACAGAAACTGCAAAAACATCTTTTATTTCCAAGAAATGCAGTCCTACTGATGTATTATTACATTATCGACTGCAGTTATTACATTTTCAAAGGATTTTTTAAATGCTAGGCCGTTCACTTAATAACTTATTACATTATTGGCAAAATGTTATTACGTTATTGGCCGTTATTACATTATTGGTTGCTACAAACCTGAGACTTTTTCAACTTTACAGATGATGCTCTATGTTTAAAATGACTTCTTCATTTCTCTATAATCTCTAAATAACAACCGCAGTAAAAAAAAAAACAACGCTAGAAAAAGCCCACATGAAATCCACCTGAGTGTGCTTATGTGACGTACCGCAGAGTTGAGTAGTAGTAGCCCAGTAAACAGGTCAGGTCAGTGACCGTGCAGGTCTCACCTGCCCACACCTGAGCTCTGGTGCACACCTGCAGCACTGCTCTCCCACCGCGATCTCTGTTTCCTGGAAGAGGTGAAGGCAGGGGGTCAGCACTCACACACATGCAAATCTACTATATTAGAAGAAGCAGGCTGCTGGGAGACGTGGCGGTAATGTGTCAGGAATGTTGTTGAGTCTTGTTTCTTTCAGCTCAAGATTACAGTATCTCTTAAACTGTTGCTGTTCTAGAACAAGCTGCTTTTTTGCACTTGACTGAGGTATCAGAGAGAAAACTCAAAAATGCATTTTGGGGAATATAACAAAGTTAAAACAGAAACTGGAATCAACATGTACAACATTTTTCCAAGGGCCTACAGGTGTTAACAATACTGTAAAAATAGAAATTTAACCATCTACATTTTTACAGCCACCACAAACTCAGCGTTTTCCACACTACACTGTTCTGGAAAGATGTTTCACCATGCTGAATGTATCTTTCAACAGCTTGCTTCTGTGTATCCTGTTTTTAAGCCATACTGCAATTATTTTATTGATCACTATTTTCTTCTCAGTCTCTCATGTCATGTACTCTTTGTTATGTGTAAACACTGCCTGCAGTTCAACTTAAGCACTGCAGGCAGTATTTAATGAGGAATGTTTCGGTTGTAGACCTTAAGATACACATGATGCTTAAGGTTTTTCCCAAATATTACATTCTCAATAAATCAAAGAGGACACTTCAGACAGATGTTAAGACATATATCGTAAGGCAAACCCTGACGAAGGTCTACGACTGAAACGTTGCTCAGTAAATAATCTTTTTTGCAAGTGAGACAGTGTGCAGGAGCCTACTTGTCTAATTTATGCATTTTCTCCTCCAATGCACGTGTTGTGAACAGATATGCAAAGTTTTTTCTCCTTTATAATTTTTCCTAAAATAATCACTCCTCGCAAATGTTAAGTTCAAGGACCTTCGAAAAGCTGAAAATCCAGCATTTTTTTCTGTTTTTACAGTTTTTGTCTCTATTAAAATGTCTAATTTTTTTTTTAAAGAAAACATGCCTTTCAAACTCACCACTCTTACGTCAGTGAACAGTTTGATATATGCTTGTACTTAAACTTTTTTTATTTGATGTTTATCATTTCACTGTTTTAACGTTCTCTATGATCATGTCTCTTGGCCTCATTTTATCTGCTTACTCTATTTTTATTTTCTAATTTTTGTTAAGTACGTTTAAACATTCTAATGAAAAGTGCTCTCTGTATGAATCATGTTTACTATTAGACTATTATACTGTCTTTCAACAACAGTAATAAAACTGTGGAAGCTTTGCAGTGTTATCACATCCCCAAATTAGATAAGAAACCCATCTTATTTGGTGCATAAAAGTTTCATAAATGCCTGTTTATTGACAAGTGAGGGAGCAAAAAGCAACAGCTAATAAAGGAATGCACAAGAAACCACAGTACTATCCAGAAATAAACAACTAAAATCAGAAATGACGCGCCGAATTTGAGGATAATTCACAACCTACTCACTTAAGCCTGCATTGTGGATGTGCTATTTCATTAGTTTATATTTTCGTACACATTTTTACAAAGCAGAATCAAGGAAAACAAAACCTTATATCTGTGGCTAGTGTGTGCACTATGCATGTAAATAAAAAAACAACTTTTTCAGACATTTCTGCAGAATTCAACAGACATACTGGACAACTAAAACACTTTGGTCGATGTGTTAAAGGTACTTCATGTTTGGAAAAGATATGTCGGCATCTCTGGTCTCCTACCTGGCAGGATCACAGCACCAGATGTGAGCAGCTCTTGATTGACCTCTGACACCAGTTTGGGGAAGACTGCGTTATGCTCGTGTCTGATGGCCGTCCCATTGGCAGCTTTGGGACTGTCCAGCACTTCCCCACTATTTCTGTGCCGCCTGCTCTCAGTGCTGATGCTGTCCGCGCGCTGTCCTGTACAGATAAACATGATAATAACGGTGAACACAAGCGTGAATAGATCGTCTGAGTGATGTTTACCGAGCAGCCAGTGTTAGAAAATAGAGTACAATCAATAGAAAATAGAAGCATCCTTTCATCTTGGTACTTTCTTACCTTTACCTCATGAAGCAAGTGTTTATTAGCGGTGAGGTAGGTGTGCTCGATTAGTGAGTTCACCCTGAGTCACCATGGAGTCCAGGTGTTTAGTCAGCCTGAGTCATGGCTAAGTCTGCTGTTATTAGACTCTCGTATCTGCACCTCCTCCTATTCAGCCCTGCATACCTCCAGGCTGTGTTTACAGGAATATATGCCTGACATTCCCAAGCAGCATCACAATTTATGGACTCGATCCTGATCCTACAGTGTGGAAGTACTCGCACAGAATACAGCTAAGCCCAAAATTCTTCCTATGCATGGCAAAATTTCCCTTAAGCAAATTTTCTTTGACCAATAGGTTTCTTCTCACTGGAAATGACAAACAGGTGACAAAAGGCGGTAAGAAATTGTGTGAGAGATGTTCGTACTACTTATTTCTACGTTTTTTTCATGAAAAGTGCCAAAATTATTGGCACTCTTTCTCAATAATCAAAGGCATGGATGGATTCAGGTCTGAATAACTTCTCATTGTTTTCTCTTCACCACTTTGACTCCACGTTTCACATCGTTGACTTGTTGGAAGCTCCAGTGCTGCCCAAGGACAAGTTTTTCTGCCGACTGCCTGATGTTTTCCTCCACAATCTGAATGTTGTTCTCTTATCTCATGATTCCGTTTACTTTGACAAGGTTGTCTGAAAAACGCCGCCAAATCATCACATTCCCACCACTATGTCTGACCGTGGGGATGCTGTTATTGGGGTTGGAGATATGACAGAATCTGCTGGGTCAAAAATATACATACATACAGCAACTTAAATTAAATTTTCGTGATGTAGAAAGTTGTGTTATTCTAATTTTCTTTGTGGCATGGCCTCTTAACTTCTCGTGAGTGATTGCATTCGACTACAGCTGCTGACTCCTCTGAGCTAACCAAATGTTAACATTGCTGCATGACAGATTTTGTCATATTTTGCAGAAGACCTATGATGAATTTATCAAAGAACCAAAATGCATGGTTGGTTTTTTGTGACAAATCATTACACCATAGAAAACTAAGATCTGCAGGAATCACCGGAAATTCAAGACTGATGTGATATGCATGGTCTTTACAAACGTACACAAACTTCTGTTCGCAACTGTGTGCAGAAAACTTCACAAATACATGAGTATTTTCAAATATATGTCTCAATATATGACTCAAATATATGTCTCAAATGTCTCAGGCGAAGGCAAAAGTTTAAACGACCACTTTATGAAGACAATATTTTAAAATATGGTATACCAGAGCCTTTCCATTTTCGCAAACCAGTAACAGGCCTAAAACGAAACATAAAACCATTGTTGAACCCCCTCTGTGGGCAGATCTGTAATTATTTATCTGTGTTAGATGGACGCCTGTTGTGTGTTGTCCTTTTGCACAGTTTGAGGCCTCTTGCATTGTCCCGCTCTGCTCTGTGACAGTAAACCCACCCAGCTCAGCCTCTATTGTCTTCAAACAGTTAGTGCATTTCCTGTGCGACTCTGTGACCAGGCTTGTGTTTGCTGCATGTTTCCTAAAATGCTTTGTTTTCAGAGGAAGTGGCCAAACGTTGAGCAAAGCCTCCTGAGTATTGTCCCCCGTGTCAAAGTCTGTTTTTTTCCTCTGCTGGCCTCGTTTTTTAAAGCCACCGAAGAGGCTAAATCAGCAGCGGCGGTCGCTGGGGATTGGACGAACTGATCACACATATACGACACAGGATGTGTTTCGATATTGCAAAGTTTGCAGCCTCATATCGTGAGTAATTCAACCCTTCCTGAGAAGTTATTTCAGAGCGGTTTGAGTCAGTGCATGTTGGGTCTCGTGTTTCTGGAGTTAATGGACTCTCCAAAGACACAGGCACAGTTTGAAAGAGTTTTTTTTCTCATGGATCCCCAGTGGCTGATCGGTTCACAAAGGAAACTTTTGTAAATGAGGCAACCCATCTGGGATCAGCGCAGCCCCCAGCCCCAGCAACACTGCAGGGTCATCTCATTGTGGGATGCTGGGGTCCCTGTGGTCGGTTTACAGGGTTTACAGGATCCTTTGTTGCCTTTGAAATGTCGTTGTGAGAAACCTGCTTTGCAAAAAGCTGAAATACAATCCCCCTCTGAGGTAATCTCACAACAGTGATGTGATTTAACTACTGTATTTTTGCTGAGTGGCGCGTATTCAACACATTTGCATTCACAGCTTTGCTCTGGCACCGTCCAACGTTAAGATTTAAAGATTTAACTAAACTAAATCACCTCACGTTTTCAATTCACGGAAGAACTGGCTTTCTAAAAGCAGCATGATTCCCTCAGTGGGACTCTCAGTTTCCTGCACAACCCGCTGCAGACCAACACAAAACAAAACAGTCCTGACAGCGGTAAAGACAACACAGGGATGTGACTAAAGTTGTGTTTCCAGGGTAGGTCCATACCTGTCCCCTGAACGTGCCAAACAACACACAGAAGGGCTTTGATAAAAGGCAATCTGTCACCAATCACAGCACTGAGGCTTCATGAGCTGTCTTAACCTAACCTCCATCCATCTGATGAACTGTTGGAACCGGTCCTGCTGCAGGGCACTATTGCAACACCAGGTGGAAAAACCACCATCTAGCATTTTCACAACCTCAGGTCATGTTATTGAATAAGTGATAAACGATGAGTCATTGGCTGTCATCATGATTCAACTACTACTGAAGAAAACCGCACTTGTTGAAGAGGTTTTAGAGTTTGCAGGAAAAACAGATTACTACTCGAAAATCTGTACTTTGTACAACTTCCTGAAAGATGCAACTCCATCATGATTAAATAGTTTATCTATCGAGGACTGTTTTCAGCTATGGATTAATACACATTTTGCAACACCAGTGAGTATTTACAACAGCAGCTCCGTGTTGAAGGGGTTAATTCAAAGTAATCCGCAGTACCATGAAAAACAGGGAACATGTCATCCACAGTGACTAATTGGTGGGTTTTTAAATGCGGTTACACACAATACCTCGTGGTAGGAACAATTTATTGTTCACAAAAATTGCATGTATTACTTTACAACTATTGGATCTTATTTTTGTATTTTGGTAAATGTACATATGTGTGTATTTATGCTATAAAATGGCCTAATTTGGGTTGTTAGAGTCAAGTCACTGGTTTTAAACAGCACATTAACAGCTGCCATTGAGCCTTGAGCGTTTTCCAATGGAAAAATAAGATTGCCAATGTGGATTTACCTTACAAATTTAAACATTATGGATAAGAATCTACAATAGATCAAATACAAATTTAACTGACAAAAATGAATATTACAATAAGACCCTATGATAACATTAATTTTGAAAATTTACCTGAATAATTTAAACATTAAGGTTAACTCCTAAAAAATTCTATAAAATAGAAATTTATCTGAATAATTTCAATATTACAATTAACCATTAAATATTATATAAATACAAATCTACTTGACTAAACTGATTATTATTGTTTTTTATTATTATTATTACATCCTATAGTATATTTCATGCAAATTTAATGTATATAATAGAGTTAAGATCCAACAAAATGTATTATAATGTAAATGTACCTGACTAATATATGTACTAAACTTAAGAACCTACAATAATATATAAAATACACATATACCTGAAAAAATAAATGAGGGTTAAAACCCAAGAAAATTATGTACAATATAAAATAACTTGAGTAAATTAAACATTGTGGTGAAGACCCCAATTACATAGAATGCTTCAGACCTTTAAGTTTAATGGAAAATAAATAAAAATCTGCCTGACTAAATGCAATATTATGTAAATGTACTTGACTAATTTAAATATTAAGGTTAAGACCCTACAATAATAAACATGGAAAACCCACCAAATCCACAGTTACAAGCAAGCATGTTGGCGGAGAGACCTCCAGCTGAAATCTATAATACTTTACTGTAGGATTACATTATCAAAAATACATCATCTGAAGTGTATTTTTTCTGCACCGACCTGTCTCCTCTTTGCTGCTCCTCCTCTCAGTACCAGGAAATGCTGCCTCCAAATCCAGCTTCCCAAATCGAAGAGCGTAACCGTTTATCAGCTTTTTAGGGGAGATGCTCACAGATCCTCCAGACGAGGAGCGTTCCCGGTGACCTTTAACCTGGCCGGCCTTGTTAGTCCTCTCCAGCGACTTGGACCTCCTCTCTGCCCGCCTCTCAGCGCTCCGTAAGCCTCTCTGGAAGTAAAGCAGAGGTGTGCTGGGCCTGGAGTCGTCGCCGCTCAGCCAGCCCCGGCTGCCAAACCTCCGAGATAAATGTTCCCTGGGAGAGGTTCTGGTGTCGGGGCTGCTGCCTGGAGTCACCGTTCCCTCTCGTAGCCCGGCACTGTGCTCGGGACTTTCCTCCAGGATTGATTCAGAGCTGGACCCCAGGCTCATAGGGTTCTGCAGGGCCTCCATGTATGACTTCCTGAAAAGTCTCCTGCTCTCGAAGGCCACAGAGTCCCTTGGGAGGCGGCGTCGAGGACCAGGGTTGCTTAGGTCCGTGGAAAAAGAGAGCATCTTGGACCCTCTGTCTCTTCCACCGCCGTCCTCACTCTCCTGTCCGACGCAGGACTCCTCAGCAGGTCTTTCTATTTTGATGATGGGTGCGGCGGGATCAGTGTGGTTCTCGCTGCCGGAGTCTGTGTGGTTCCTGTTCGGCGAGGTGGGCTCGGAGAAGATGGAGTCGGCTCCCTGAGAGTGCAGCGACTCCCTGGAGCTCCGGTGGCTGTCCAGCGTCCCCGTCGATCCGCTGGTGCTGCAGGTGCTGAGGTGGCCCCGGAAGCCGCCCCTGCTGCAGCGCGCTTGCATGATGGCGTCCGCCGTGCTGCTGACGAATAGCGGGTTGACCACGTTCTTCCACGGCGTCCTGTACACGGCCGTACCGGTGGTGAGCAGGCAGTTCTGTAGCGGGTGCAGGTTCCGGTCGCGCGTTACATTCTGCAGGAACTCAGCTGTGAAGACGCTGCCATACATGCTCTCCGAGATGGGGATTTCTGCGATGGCCTGCCCACTGGCCGACAAACATTTTATCACGAGCTTGGCAGCCTTGCGGCCCAAAGGGACTATTTGCAGGTAGAAGTCTCCTTGCCTTAGTCGGACTTTGTGCAGAGGGGCTAGCTGCAGGACGACCTTCTCGTGGATGCAGAGAGGCCACCCCTCATGATAGAACAGCAAACCTCTGAACCTCACCTGAGAGAAAACAGAGAGTGTGTTATCATTGGTGTGTGTGTGTGTGTGTGTCACGGCTTGCATCATTTACATCTGACATCTGCAAAGCTGTGTTCAAACACATGTTTAGCTGTAATGGAGAGGCGAGCTGTTTTCATAGATGAATCACTGTCAGCCATCGTTCTGCTGAAAAACCTGTCTGATCAGGCCTGGTTACCCAGCAACCACGGCACATCTCAGCATTAAAAAAAAAAAAAAAACAGACTCTGCGCTCAAGGGTTGGCTTTTTTCATCTCTTATGAATGTCAAGGGGAAAGACGGAGGATGTGATCTTCCTCTGGAGCCTCTCATATTGCCTGCAACACAAAGGCTCTCATGCACAGCGAGCTGTTCTCAGGGGCTAGGCTTAGGTGAAACTATTGCTCTGTGGCTATCGTCACAGTGTAATCACCAGAGAGATGAATGCAGAGGAATAAAGTTTCAGTGCTTTGGTCGTGGAGCCCTAACCCACAGCAATCAAAGCTTGTGAGGGAGAATATTGAGTTTCACTTTGGACTCGGGAGTCCGAGGCGGCCTCTCAAGCGGACCACAGTTTCCCTCTTGTTTTGCTGCTTGTTTTCAGAACAATCATCAGCTCTGTCTCAGTGTCACTTTTCCCACTCGGCGAAAATATTCACACTCGGCGCATTCTCGTGTCGCAGACATCTCAGTAAAATTAGATAACAAGTCCTGACGGCGACACAAACATGTGCTCAGTGCATTTCTTCCCCCCTCTCATGCATCCGTCTTTACATTTTATACTCCACATACATAAAAGCTCAACAGATCTCTGAACCCCAAGCAGTTTCTAGGCTTTTTGTTTTGCTCCTATCACATTTTTCCTCACTGTTGGTTCATTTTTTTACTGCAATATGAAGTCATGCTCCACGATGGAAACAGCACAATCATGATTAAAGTAGAAAGTACAGTACGACACAGTCACACTGCAATAAATCAAGTTGGATTTCTTTGATTATTTACTCGAGAAAAGTTTGGAAAAGCCTGGATTTAACATGTGCAACACCAATACTTGAATAAAATAGTGGCACCAGATAAAACTTACATTTTTACAGCCTCTGCAAACTTCTATCACACTTCTCTGCACATCAGCTCTAGAGAGATGTTTCCCCATGCGAATGTATCTTCCAACAACTTGCTCCTCTGTATGCTGTTTTGGAGCCATGCTGCATTTATTTTATTGCTCAAGCATGTCTTATTTTGCTCTCAAGCTCTCACATTTGTTTCCAAACTTGTGTTTTCTCTGCAATTCTGGGGAATATTCCCCGAATTTGTGTCAAGTCACTGTTGGTCGCAGCTGAGTCAATCAGACATCTCACAATTTTTTGACTTTTGCGCAATCTGCTGAGAGCAAACAGTCTTTTTTGGTACATTTTTAAAAGAGAAATGTAGTTTAAAGTGATTTTGATGCAATATCCCAATGTTACGCATGTCGCAAAGACCATTTAAAAGTTAAAAACCTGCTGATTCCTCCTGATTTTATCATTTCTGGCTCTGTTAAATGGTGTAATTTTCCCCATTTTAAAAAGACAACATGCTTTCCTAACCTGACGGTGCACTTTGTGGTTCAGAGGGTTAAGAATCTCCAACAGTGCTGCAGGAAATCACTAAGGTGAGTATCAAGTAAATCTCTCACTGAAATATCCTCCAAAAGGAACACTCAAATACATCACATTCTTGGACTCCTCAGTTTGACCTCAGGTAACATTTCCATGGAGCACTCACACAGGTTTCTTTCTGGATGATCTGCAGGATCCTCTTGGCAGGAAGCAGGAAGTCGATGAGGCAGCGGAGTCCGTCTCCCCGGTACTGCCTCTCCACCACGCTGAAGAGCTGCCAGAGGACGGTGGACGCTGTGGCACTGAAGGGACGGTACAACGCAGACAAGGTGCTCTGGATACAGTTGTCCAAAGACTCAGCGTCCTGAAGGACAAAAGAGACACATTTAATCAGATAAACTAAGCAACAACAAATATGTGGTGTTGGCAACAATGCTCAATACCATATCAGAGGGAGATTTTCCAAGATATACAAAAACATTATTGTGTATATATATTCAGATTTGAGACTAGACCAATGGTTCCCAACATGTCTGGATTGAAAACTGCTCTTCAATTCAATTCAATGTTTACTCCTTTGGACACAAAAGCTACAACTGCTTAAAAGGAACAATCCAAATGAGTTTCAGTGTCAACCTTTTTTTTTGACAATTTAAAGCAAAGCATGAGAGAGACTTTCATTTAAAGGGTTCTTAGTTGTGTGAAATCAGAACAAAAAAAGCAATAACAAGAGAAAAGTTCAAAATTTGTTGTGACTAGAGGTTAACTGATATGTTTTTTTTTCAGGGCCTATACCAATTATTAGTATTCAACTAGGCTGATAAGCGACATTTGCAGTAAAGCTGAAAATCCTGATGTCAAAATTTAGAGTTACATAAACTCCAAAACAAACCTTTGTTGAAGTGCTTTTATTTATTAATGTTTTACATATTTACATTAAATATGACTAACATTTATCCATCAGTGCTGACTAGCTTTTACTTGGATGCTTAATTAATCAGATAATGCTTTTAGTCGGACATCGTTTACTACAGATAAAGAGAAGCAATCGCATCAGAGCCAAAGCAGCACATTTTTAAATGTATTTATTTTAATTGGGAATCCGATTTTTAGAAAATGAAACTGATATTCAGATAACTCCGCTCAGATTTTTTCTTGGAACCTCATATTGTTGACGGTTTGCAATGCAATCCTATGAATATTGCGCAACTCTGATCAAATAACAAGGCGACTATTATTGGAAGATCAACACATGATTGACTCTGCATGATCCCACTTAGCCGGACAGTCAGGAAGTTTAAACGGGGGAACATCCCAGCGAGGGGAAACACCTGGTCGGAGTGACGTCGGGGGACGCAAACAGCCAAACTGGAAAGTCCAGGCTGGACTGGACGCTGGAACGTTACCCTCTAATAACAAACCATGTCATCTGCAGAGTATTATCTGACCTCTGTGTGATCCGAGCCACCACCAGCTGTTCCCAGCAGCACAGATGACATGTCCGACACTGTTAACTACAACTTGTCTGGCGATGATGCGACACTCGGGATTACAGAGGCTGACCTGAGGTGGTCATTATGTCCGCGGTTGAGGCTTCGACCTTCCTCCATTCAGCCAGAGCCAAGGCCAAACATCACTCTGCTATCTGCCCTTCCTGAATGGAACACAGCAGTGGAATAGAGACATCTGCCTCCAACGATAACGGATAAACAGCAGTGCCGGGGAAAGTCTCACACTATAACAACTGTGTAGGACGTCGGAGAACGCAGGGTTTGACTGCACAGCTCCTCCGCTGTTTTGTTGCCTTCACATATATGTCTTTGCCGCATTTACATGAGAATAAAAGAACATAAAGAAACCTAGAAATCACTGTACTCGGTCGAATCAGACAGCCCATGTTTCAGCCTTTTGTAGGATCCGATCTAAGCAGCTCAGCACCATCAATTAGAGGAGAGCGAGTACAGTTCAGCGCATTCGTACACATGCCACGACTCTACTACAAGGCGCTCATTGTGCACTCCGCCTTTCTAAGTGGTATGTGCCGTACAGTGTTGGTGCCCTGAAACAAAACACCCACTTCCATTAGCAGTCAGCTTTGCTTTTAGCGAGACACACAAAAAAAATGTCTCTGGGCATTAGTCACTGTTGCACCCAGGAGGAGAAGAATAACATTGGTGTTTTATTGGAGGAAAGCTAACAATGGGAGGAAAGCCCTCGTGTTGGACAGGCCGGCCAGTTTCTCTTCAGGTTCCCAAGGCAAAAAAAAAAAAACAGAAGCAGTGTTTTGAAGAACAATTAGTCAACGTAGCAGACATTCGAGCTCAATTACATTTCAAAGGCGAGTCATCACGTTGCAGAGGGAGCAGCTTTTTGTGTAATCCACTGCTACAACATGAACACAAGAACCCAACAATGGTGCCATATTTACACTCAGATAAGTGACAAATGTTCCTTACATCATCGCCCCGCGGTTACTACCTCACATAAGATAAAACATATCTGGCTTTGTCCTGAAGAATTTGCTTTCCGGTAAGTGTCACCTGTCTGCTGGGAGACATATTTGCATGTCTCAGCAGAACTTCAGCTACCAGAGCTGAGCTTCCCATCCGCTCTGCGCCACACAGGAATGCAGTGTGTATAGTTGTGTAGCTTCAGAGCTTCAGCCAGGAACAGGAGCGAGTTGGGAAGTCCCACCCGCTCCGATGCCGGGTCTTTTGTGAGCGGCTGCCTGTGTGATGGTGGTAATTATTGGCTTTAAGCTCCAGGTGGGACACTTTTGTCCGTGCAGTCGGTAAAACAGCTGTTCAAGAGGTGAGTAAGTAGGCTAAACGATGGAGAGGAGGGGGTTGTGTCGTTCAGTGAAACAAGCAAGAAAACTGAGAGGATTATTTTCTGGTTAAGTCCAGGTTAAGAGGTCACGGAAACATATTCTGGAGATTTTTAAAGTAACATATCCTGCACAAATGTTGCATTCGCTGCAAAATCTACAAACCCTTTAAAGCCAGAGTCAGAGGGGGAGAAGAGTGCATCCCAGAGAAAGAAAAAGTGAGAGAGTGAACACGAGGTGGTCACTGACACATTTAGTGGGTCAGGGACACAAAAGACGCTGCCTACCAGGCCTCCAGTGGAGCATGAAGCCACCAGGGGAGTGTAACAGGAGAGCCCTGGAGCCCCCATACAGGCCGCTTGCTAACCAACCTGCTAACAGCCTCAAAGGCAGCGGGGATGACAAAAGGGCCACAGGTTGCTCAGACCTGCCCCGCTGCCAGGTGCCAGGACGCCAGACAAAAGAGCCAAGCTAGACCTCCCCATTGAGCCCAGCAGTTTGATTCAGCTTTTGATCTGTGCTAATGGAAATCCAATCTCATGAGAGGTGAGGAGAAGGGCCCAGACAAAAAAAGTGCACACTGTATTTAAGAGCAACCTTAACCCTGATTAGACATTTCAAGCAGCCAATGATGTAACATTGCCGGACAAAGACCCCTCTTAGATCTACACAAGTGTCTCTTAACAAGTAGCTTAACACACATGAACACACCGGCTGTCTCTGTAACACTACACAGCTCTTCAGCGGACGATACGGTGATGTGACATTGGAAAAAGACACTTGTTGTTGCAAATGTTGTAATGTTATCTCAGCAGATAAACTCTGACCCTGACAGGGCCACAATTATTGTGCGAGGGGAGGTGGATAAACTGGGCCACCCACAAGTCTGACAGCAACAAGGTACTATTTTTAACTCTACTTCAATTTGCATTTACATTCCTATGGATTTACAACAGCTTTTCTGCAAATGATCAGGTTTGAGCAACTTCCACATAGTAAAAATGTTAAAAACTAAAGGACAGAGCGCTAGCAATAGTGGAATAGTGCAAAAGGAAACTCCAGCAGCCCACTTTCCACCACCAGTATCAGAAAGACTTGATTTATGTGATCAGTAGTCAACTAATGACTTTGTCCTGCAGGATGTAAACAGCACAGACGGGATGTTGTTCCCGACCACTAGAACTCGCTGACCCTCCACGTGAACGTATAAAGACACACACATTTTTCGATTATGCCTTCGAATAAAAGGAAAAAAGCCCAACAAAAGAAGACAAAAAGTGAATGGAGGTCCTCCGGCCAATCGGAGCAGTGATGAGCAGAGACAAAAGGAGACTGACAAAGTGTGTTGATACCTCCGCAGGGTAAATATAGAGCGGGATGCATTCCAAAACAAGTGGGAGGTTGATAACAGGAGAGGATGCAAAGTTGTGTATTTCCCTGAAGTCTTTTCCTGAAATCTTGTTTTCGGTTTCCCTACTCAACTTAAAGCAGAAATATGTTCATTTCCATGCCTAATAATGAAATACATGTAAGATTTGATGCTCTTCCTGAGCTCTGGTGTCCAAATCCAGTGTTTACTTCGACTGTAAAGGCTTAAAATTGTGTTTGATCGTTGCGGAGCTTCACTATTTTCAGCTGTAATTGAAAACACTGAGTGGTGGCACATGAGGAATCACACTCACGTTTTCCTTCCAAGTGAACGAATCGCTACAAACAAGCAAATATCTGTAAGCAAAGATGCAGATTGACCACAAAAGGAGGTGAAATGGCCCCGAAAAGCCGCAAAAGTTGAAAATTGGCCAAAAACGTTGCAAAGAAATCCAGAAAAAGAAGTAAAACGGGAACAAAAATGATGCAGAATTACCACAAAATGCTACAAACTTACAACAAAAAATGCAAACTATCCACAAAAGGAGGCAAAAAGGCACCAAAAGGATGAAAACTGGCCAAAAACTATGTTAAGAATTCCAGAAAAAGAAGTAAAACGGGAGCAAAATGATGCAGAATTACCACAAAATGCTACAAACTGACAACAAAAAGGTGCAAACTGACCATAAAAAAGGCAAAATGGTACAAAAAAAGCCACAAAAAGATTAAAACTGGCCAAAAACTATGTAAATAGTTCCTGAAAAATAAATAAAATGGGAATTAAATGATAGAAAATTACCATAAAATGCTACAAACTGACAACAAAAAGATGCAAAATGGCAAAAAATTGTCAAAATATTGCTAAAAAGTGCACACGTTACCTAAATTAAACAAAATTTAAGTGGAATGTGTATAGAAGGAGCAAAAATAACATAATCCAACATCAGCATACACTGTTGTTGTTGTTGTATTCCCTCCTCTCCCACAGAATGCATGTGTAAAAAGCTATATGTTATGTTTTGGCTACAGAGCAGGACGTCAAAATATCAGCTGTGTGTGAGCCGTGTCATGAAAAACATCCATACCAGCGATGAGTTCAGGTGAACAACAAGTAGAAACACATGCAAAAGTGCTCAGAAAGAAGAAGCAGCTTCCAAACAAGTCACTTAAAGGCATGTTTCAGCTTCATACCTTAATACTCAGGTAGTTGTCACAGCTCCGGGACTTTGCTCTGGAGTGCATTTTGCCCAACGACAGCATGTAAGCTTCAGAGAAAATCCCTAAACTCCACTGAATCCTGTGTCACCAACTCCCAGTGGTAGAATCTGTAATCCACGCTGTGAGTGTGCTGCAAGTCATTTCTGTGATATCAACAGGTCCATTTCTCTCCCCTCTGGCTCTACTTTTTTTCAGTGCTGTGGTGTCGGCAGCTGGAGCAGACTAAACTCCAGAGCGTGAGAGAGCGGCACAGCGCCTGGCTTCCCCGTCACTCACCCTCCCTCCCTCCCTCCCTCCCAACACAACCTCCCCCGCCCTGCTGCTGCTGCTGCTGCTGCTCCGCCGCCACCGAAGCCTCTTCCAGCTGGATAAATGCACACCGCTGCAACTTCAGGCTCATCATTCACAACGCAAACTACCTGGAAACACTCCCCCCCCCCCGCTCACCGCCCGGCAGGCAGCGACCGGCTCCCCCTCAATGACCCCTTGCTCCCCTACCTCCACCGGCAGCTCCCCTCTACCCCTCCTGCCACAATGGTCCCTCTTTGTCCTGACAATACAAATGGACTAGGGTTTCAGCTTATTCTGCCGCTTTTCAAAAGGAAAAAGAAAGGAAGACATCAGCATTGGATTGGAGGCTCAGGTCACCCACTACAATGGCATTCCCCTTAAATATTGTCAGGGGAATGACCAATCCTTTAACCGCTTCTTAAAAAACCACTGACAGATGTGGGACATCCTCTTGTTGTGAAGACACATATGTCATCCTTAAAACCGAATCTCTAAAGACCCTTTCAAAAGATCGCTGATTTAACACCTAGAAACTGTATTAAAGTTACATATCTGGAAGTCTTTCCTGCTATAAAATGGCTTAGATTTAACTCTATATTGTTGCTTTCTTTAGAATAAAAGGATATTTAAAGTCCCTGCTTCTTTCTCCACCCCTTCACTCTTCGTATCTCAAGCACACCAGCTCACTCACAACACTGAAAGCTTATCTGCACTACACAATGACAAGTTGTTATAATCAGCCGTACTTGTGAAATGGAAACTGATTCCAAAGACGAATACTGAAACAGAAAGTTCCACCCTGCAAGTTGGAAGGAATGGTTGCTAGGGTTTGTTCTGTATGAAACCCAGCAAGTCTGAATTTGTCTGTTTGAAACTATCATCAGTTCTCTGCAGTTTCTACTACTCCTACTGATAGTAATGACTTTAGGCATTTAGCAACCATCTAAAACAAAGTCTCAAGGTGCTACGCAAAGCAGACATTAAGATACTGGGGATAAAACCAAGAGGACGCAACAACAAAGACGTAAAAATACAAATAAAATAACCACAATTCGTCAAGATCAAGCAGATCAACATAGTGAAAAATAAAGTTATACATGTATGCAAACTAATTCTGAACAGGAATAAAGATCAATTCATAGTTTCTACATGATCGATGGCGACATGGAAAGAAGATGGTGGACATGCTCGTGGATGTATGCATATTACAAATGCTCCCTTCATCTCAAACACAAAAACATACATGAGGCTTCTGTGGATGTTTCTTAAAGGTTGGTAATGACTTTTTACAGGTTACAGCAGCTGATTAGGCTGTAACACCATGCCAGTGATATTTCCTAAGGTTTGCCACTTAAGGTGGGTGGACATAGCACAGGATATCCGAAGAATTTAGAACTTTCCACTGCGTTTAGGCTCCATCAATGGGAAGCAAGTACAAATCAAAACACCTTCCAAGTCTGGCGGTGACAACTTCAATTCCAACTTCTTTAATGGTGAAATATAAAGGAGAGGAAAAAGATCCTCTTTTGTCTTTTTTCATACTAAGCATTTGTTTACATCGCGTTGTCTGCATAGATGTTAGGGAACTTTAGTAAATGATGCAGTGTCTCTCAAAGCCCTCTTCCACAAATAAGAATCAGGTGCTAGTTCGGTGCTGGTGCTCACTTGGTTCAAATCTCGTTCCTCCAAAAAACCTTTCTTCTGTTCCATTGGCAAGGAGCCAAGTTGGAGGCACGCCACTGTGTTCTCCATAAAATGACTGCTTGCATCGATTACATAGCAGTTAAACAAACGCAATAAGTTGATGATAATATCTATGTCTATCTTTATAGATGGTCTTAAGGCTGTGCACTAGGTGGAGATCGCCTGTTGCCCAGGCACATCCGCAATTGCGCCACTGGTGGGACACAACTGTACCAGAATTCAGCGCGCAAAAGTGTGTGCAAAACTTCTGTGTGTCCTGGCAGTCATTCCAATACATCTGCAATGGGACATCCTGGTGAAAAAAGACACAAATTACAGCTTGTGTGTCCCTTTCCACCTTTTATTGTGGGTCACGATAACCCTGCCCCCAGCCCCTGACTTACTCGGTGCTTAGCTCTGGCCCAGCAAAGAGTTGGTGCTTGCTAAGCATCAGTTTTTAGAACCTGGAACCGTTGCCTACGCGGGGAAAACACAAATAACTGGTGCTAAGTCAGGCAGTGGCTCCGAACTAGCACTGGAACCAGCTCGGTGGAAAAGGGGTATCAGGGATACATGGACACAGAACATAAACCGACCTTAGCTCTACACCTTTAGATCGGATGGATCTTCTGCAGTCCCGTTCCTCTATCTACACCCATCCTCCTGCACCTCAAGCACACCAGCTCACCTACATCTTCGCACTGTAACAACACTGTAAAACTACTCTGAGATTACACAATAGCAAGATGTATGGTCGGATGCATGTTGGAACTAGAAATCAGTTCTGAAGAAGAATAATGATACAGCAAGCCTCACCCTGCAAGGTGACAGGAATGGTTCTTTAGGTTTGCTCTGTATGAAACTCTGGAAGTCTGAATCTGTGTTTTTATCAAGAGCAAACTTCAGTTTTAAGGTGGAAATTCTCAGCCTGCCTATTTGGCTCGAGATGTGTTTTCTAGCGTATAAAAAACACTATATGGACACGTTAACGAGCAAAAAAAAAATAGATTTACACTCAAGGAGGTCTTTAAAAACACCATTAACTTCTTTAAATAGTTTTAAACAACAGGAGGCATGAAAACACTCCACTCTATTTTTAGCCAGCATTCCTTAATGATGACATGATAGGCAACGCGAGAACACAGAGGTGAGCATGTGTGTGCAGCAGGAATGCAGAAAAGTGTCGGAGCCAAACAGTAGCTTCTTCCCATTTCTCCACCCAAACACAGGAAATCCTTGTTCGGAAAAAGAAAAACAGCGTGCACCATGAGAACGCTGGCTCTGTTTGAAAATGTGAAGATCATATTAAATTAAGCCGCGTTTAACAGAGGAGGCAGTGAGGGCCGCTAATTAGGTTGGTTTATATTTAGAGAACGGAGACACTGGATTCTTGCGAGGCCAGACATCACGATGACCCGACGGAGACAACAAGACGAACCGTCACGCCGGACACGAGGGCTCGAGCAAACACACAACAGCATCCAGAGGCTTCTACACATTGATGTGGTAGGGGGAAGCAGAAAAAAAGAGGAAACACGACTGCAAACTATCACCTCCTCCCACCGCCATGTTGTTATATATACATCTGATCTACATTTAGCCTTATTTAGTCTTACTGTTACATCTACTGTATAATCTGCCGAATAAACACAAGCACACATACCTCACATATGCACTATGCAAATATACACTCGCCTCCCTCCGCACTGTTTGTGCCACGACTGACCCTGTAATTTCTGCTGCCTTGGCCTTTTCCACTGGGCTGGTTTCACTGGGTGAGAGGGCACATTTATTTTCTCCTTTTACATCTCCTCCAGTCTCCATTTTTATCCCTTCTTTTTAATTTTTACTTATCTTTTTGGGTTGAAATGACTTTAAATGACCAAAAAAATAGGTCAAATTGGAGTTTTCTTTATATTTTGAGCATTTTTATGCATTTAATCACAAGTTGACAGCAGAAAGATGACAAGTAATGAAGGGGAAGGAACCCCAGTATTTGAAGTAGTTTTTGGCGCTGAGTGACACAGTGGATTTGGTGTACTGGTTGCTCTAATCGCCTTATGACTGCAGCAGGTCAGAATTCTTATACTGTACAAATACTGCCAGATTCTGCATAATTTAATATATCTTTTTTTCATATCTTTTACTCTATATGCAGAAACTTTGAGGTAAGTTCCTCATCCAAGTGAGATGGTGCCAGAGCATTATGTCTTCAGTGTCGTCTATTATACACAATATTTACCATCAGTCACAACCTTAAAACTTCCTGTCTAATGTTGTTTAGGTCTCTTTTGTGCTGCCGAAACAGCTCTGATGTATCAGGACATGGACACAGGACCTCTAGGGGTGTCCTGACTTGTTTTTACTGTATCCTTTAAGTCCTGTGTGTCGCAGAGTCTAGCCTCCATGGATCGGCCACATTCCATCCAACAGGTCGGTCATTGCTTTGGGCTCTTGGTTGTGTTCGTCGAGCAGTTTTTTTATGGTGTAGAAAGGTAAATGATTGATTTGCAACAAAGTTAAGGTGTCAAAGTCACAGCCACAAATGCTACGACCCATGATTTTCCATTACAACTTTGCTTTAACATGGAAATCCATGTTATTTGCCTCGTCTGGGATTTAAATGTTGTGGCTTTTTACTTTTTGCTGTCAGGGGTTTTATACAACAGGATATTCTGAAGACAATGCTAGTAATCTTACTGCTGAAACTTCATTGCTCTTTAATGCAATACTTCTGCAGAAATTCTCAGTTCCTCCTGTGATTTTTATGGTAGATAGTTTAGGTAATAAACCAAGATCAACTGTGAAACTGGACAAACACGCAACATTTCTCTGAAGAAATGAAGAAGAAATCCAACAATTAAAGAGACTAATCAAAAGAGACAAAAGAAACAGTCACGATATATTAGAAGCTGAACACTGAATGACACCGATCAATGTGCAGTACAATTGAAAATCTTAGCATCAAACCATAAAATAACACAAACTCAAACACATGCCGCGTGAAGGCGAAGACGACGAAAGAAAAACAGCTGATCAGTCATGTGAGGTAAATGTTCAAAGTCAGAGATCACCTTTAGACAGCATAATTACGTTTTTCTAATGTAAAATGTGCATAAAAAATGAATCATTGAGTGGCAACTGCACCAGAGACAAAGTGCCACCTTTTTAAATGCATGTATTTTACTGGAAATCGGTTAAAAAATAAGGAAATCTGGAAAAATTGACTGGTCAACACCTAGAAAATATCATCTTATACTGTGGCTTCATAAAACACTGTTGATACCACCTACAGCATCTTTTATATTGACAGTGATTTGACCAGATTACAGTTCTAGGAGTCTTATTAATCAAAAAAACATGACAATATCTGACTTTTCCCGCAGAATTAAGTAACGACAATGACTAAAATCACTTTTAAACTTTCAAAAAGCAAAGAGGAAGTACAGGAGAACCGTCCTAAATGACATATTATGTAAAAAATATAGAAAAAAAACTATTTAAAAAAATATATAGAAAAAAGTATTTCCTGTCTTAATTTTTCAACAACAAAGAAAACACTAAAAATTCTGTGATTGTCAGTAATAAGCAGATGTTTAATGCTTCTTTTTAAAGCAATAAATAGATTCACTCCATCTCACTCAGGCAGTAGTTTTGTTAATCCAGAACTTTTAAATCCTTCCGTCGACATTTCTTCCCTTCTTTTTACGTCCCTCTTGTGACATGTTTGTCCTCTGTGGCCACCAGAGGAGGCTTCAGTGTGTGTTTGTGTTCCTGGTGATTTAGGTCAGAACGGGCCCGACTGCACCGAGATAAACAGCACACAAACCAAGATTTACTGTACGTTCGCATGCAGGATGATCCATTCTGCAGCGCTGAAGACAAAAATAACTCAACATCGGCAGCAAAGTCCTAAAGAGCAGAACATCAGCGTCATTAGGGCTAATATGTTTGTGGGACGGCCAGATTTAAACTTTTCCTGTTGTTTTTCCAAGAGCAGCCACGAGGTTTAAAATAGCCTCATTTACGCAGGCTTCTGGTAAACAATATTTATGCGATCTGACAAAGCAGATAGGGCGATCCCAGGGGGGCAGCACGCGATCTGATAAACCCACCAGGGGAACAAATTAGTCGGACGACATGAGAGCTGCAGCTTCATCATTTTTCATCATCGTATCGTAGCGTTCTTCTACAGACTTAAAGGGGGGTGGGAGTGGATGTACACAGCAGATGTTTGGATAAAGACGTGCAAGAAAGATGTGCAAACTCTCACGAACAGCCACGAATACAGAGGAACTATGTCTTAAATTTAGGCGAGATGAAATCCTGACTGTGCTGCAGATAGTTGGGTGGTCACTGGGATGAACTGACACACACCAAACTGTGGAATGTGACACCTTGATTCTACCTCACTTCATACCAACCCCACAGTGGTGCGCAGGCCACCAACGGTAGTGATAGAAAACTTTAAACTTCACCTGTTTTTCCTCCCCAGAAACTCTAAACAAAAGAAACATGTCTTTTATATCCATCTGCACAAAGAAACTAATGTCGGGTGTCAGCAGGTAACAATATTTTCTCTAAAGCAATGAAAAATGCCAATTAAAGCACAATTTGACATCCTCTGCTATCTGTTTTTGTCCAACTAACAGTCTAAAACTCTAAAATATTAATTAAACTATAGCGTAAATCAAGAAAAACAGTTAATTCTCATATTTTATGAGCTGAAATGAGCTGATATCACTTATGCCGACTAATTTTGGCCCATTACCGATGCAGATATTGATACATGCATGCATTTTTCCCACCTAATTGTGGTGGAATAAACATATTACCTCTTACATATACTCCTCTTATCGTGATGTCACACTGGCAGATGCAGACTTAAAATGTGATGCTTTCAAATCTACACGTGCACTAGGAAAAATGAGAGAACTACTTCGATTTACATGCAAGAGATTCAAAATTTGTACATTTCCATGCAACATTTTCAATTTGCCTGACAATGTTTCATTTTTGACTTGTGCATCACTACCTGAAACTATGAAATGTTGGAGATTCTGCTTATAAAAATCATCATAATCAACTAGTAGATTAATTGATTGACGCAGCTCCAATGTGACACTTGAGTTTCACATTCTTGCCCATAGGAGTCTTAGGAATTAAGAAAGCACGACAATATCTGAGTTTTTGGAAAGAATTAAGCAAAGAAAATGAGTAAAATCACTGTTAAACCTTGAAAAAACAAAGATGAACTACAGGAGAACCCTCCAAAATGATATATTGTGTAAAAAGTGTTATACTCACAGACTCACCAGAGTCTTTAGGAATAAGCAAAAGAAAAAAGCATGACAATATCTGGCTTTTCTAACAGAATTAAGTAAAGAAAATGAGAAAATCATAGTTTAACATTGAATAACAAAGAAGAGCTGCCAGAAAACCATGCCAAATGATATATTATGTAAAAGGTGTTGTACTCACAGACTCACCGGAGTCTCTAGTAATTAAAAAAGCATGACAATATCTGACTTTTCTAGCAGAATTAGGTAAAGAAAATGAGAAAATCATAGTTTAACATTGAATAACAAAGAAGAGCTGCCAGAAAACCATACAAAATGATACATTATGTAAAAGGTGTACTCACAGACTCACCGGAGTCTCTAGTAATTAAAAATGCATGACAATATCTGACTTTTCTAGCAGAATTAGGTAAAGAAAATGAGAAAATCATAGTTTAATCTTGAAATAATGAAGAGTAATTTTAAGGAAACCATCCAAACTGATATATTTTGAGATAAATGTTACGCTCAGACTCACAGGAGTCTTTAGAAATTTAAAAAGTATTACAATATCTGACTTTTTTGACAGAATTAAGCAAAGAAAATGAGCAAAATCACTGTTAAATCTTGAAAAAACAAAGAGGAAATGCAAGGAAACCATCCAAACTGATACATTTTGTAGTAAGTTTCATACTCACAGATCGGACTGTACGGTAGAGAAGCTGAGCAAATAAGAAGGACAAAGTGAACGAGTCATCGCTTTCTTTCCGTCCACCTCACACAGACTCGAGAAGTCGCATCACATCACCACCCAGCCTCACACAGCCTCAGCTATTGCCCCCTTCTGCCCCCTTCCCAACCGGCCCCAGCAGCCTGGTTAAAAACACTCAAACTCCTCTCGCGGACACTTGTGCTGCTCAGATTGATGACCTCTGCACACAAATGCACACAGCTACACAAACAGAAACACCCACACTGCACCACACACCCCCAGCTTCCCACTGCCATGCAAGGACCGGAGAAGTGCATCTTAACAGAAACTGTCCCGTGTAGATTTTGCTGTCTTTTGCTGACGTCTTTGTCAGGAATCAGACTGACCCCCCCCTTCCCGCCTCTGTGGCAGTGTGCTGCAGCTGTTCCACCGTATTCATGCTCGTCGCCGAGGGGGAAACACAGGAAGACGATGCCACCTGTCACAGCCCCTTAATGTACCTTCGCCCCCCGCTGTGTGGACGTCTCACTCCAACACAAAAGCCAGTGTTTTCTCTGAGCGCGCGAGCACAGGTGGCTGGAGGAGGAAGGTCGAGTTACAGCAGCGGCTCTCACACTTCAAACCACCAACGAGGACACACATGCCGCTACTACGGCATGAATCAGAGACAATTCAGCACACCGAAGCATGACTTTCTTCCCATAATGGAGCGTAAAGCCATCAAAACAGTGTCTTAATAAGTAATCCCTGTTGTTAAACTACAGTAATGAAACCTGTCAAACAGCTCCCCTCTCTTTACTCTCTAATCTGAGCTTCAGGCCACAAGAACAGGTATATTAAAGATGTTAGATTTTATCCTCCGTGTGCAGACCTGTCTGGGTGCTCACAAATCTGTTCCAACAGGAATTTAAAGCGTGCATCGACTCCAGCAAATACACACTGTAAGAAAAGGCATGTATTCTGGCTGCACTCCGTATTTGGTATTAACACAACATGTACTATTCAAGCCAATGGATTATTGCATAGTTTGCACTGCTGCATTAATGGTCATTTAACAGGTGAATAAAGTCGCAAAAAAGGAAAGTAAAACCCTGATTCCAAGCAACTGAGCATAACATACATTCTACTATGTCAGCAGGTTCCAAAGGCATGTTTTCTTTTTAAAAAATTGACGAAATTACACCATTTACCTGAGCCTGAAACTGAAAACAGAAGCAATTGTTGGATTTTTAGCATTTGAACTACTTGTGACGTGGCATTCTGTTAGGAAGGTTTATACGACATGTCATTCAAAAAAAAAAAAAAATTGCCTGAAAAAAGCCCATTTGTAGTAATGAGACTCTGTAAAAAACTAAAAAATTCTGCGCGCCTTGTCATTACCGAGAAGCTATGACTGGCTCAGCTGTGACCAACAGTCACGTGACAAAAATTCAGAGAGCTTCCAGGTGAACTGCAGGCAGTGTTTACGCAGAGACGAGTATGAAAACGCATTAAAAATTCAAGTAGGGAAATATCAATGGCATGTAGAGCAGGGGTAGCCAACCTTGGTCCGCGAGAGCCACAATCCAGCATGTTTCGGATGTTTCCCTCTTCCAAAACACCTGATTCAAATGATCAGCTCATCATGAAGCTCTGCAGAAGCCTGATAACGATCCTGATCATTTGAATCAGGTGTTTTCGAAGAGGGAAACATCCGAAACATGCTGGATAGGGGCTAGAGCCACCATTTTTTCCAATTGGTAACATCTGTTGACACTTGGAAAGATGTCGGACACGTTGATTCCGGGTTTTTTTCAATGTATGTAAATTAAATAATCAAAGAAATTGAACTTTGATCAATTTCCTGTTTTTATGATTTATGGCATTATCGTTAAGATACACAGCACAGAAGACATTTTTGAGCCCTCTCCACTTCTAGTCATGGTTGTGTTGTTTCCATAGAAGTTAACTGCGGTATAAAATGAACCCACACTGAATAAAAATGTGGCAGAAGCAAAAAAAAACATCCTGAAATTGCCTAGAATGTCACCATACAAACAACTTTACCACAACAAACTGTCCGTCCTCTATCTGAAACACTGTTTAAGCCTCACTTTGCTTTGCTCTTAGATCAACCACAACTGCTCAACTAGTCTTTCAAAGAAACCAAAAAACAACTCAGAGATCTGCCTGCAGACTTGACTCAACACCACCGAACACAGAATCCAAATGAACCAACGCCAGCGCCAAAAGAAAACTCAGCACTCACCTCACTCTGCTCTGTGGCTTTGAAGCCTCCAACAGCACATGGAGGAGTTGGTGGCTCTGTGGGCTCCGAGGGGCTGACAGCTGTCTACCCAGAGCCCAGGACCAGCCCCCGAGTCCTGCAGCAACCTGACATGTTCCGTCAAACGCGCCGCTTTTGTTGACTGAGGAGAATCACAATATTAAGGGCCGGCCAGGCAGAAAGTTTTTTTTCCCCAGCCCCCCCAGGCATCCCAATTCCTCAGCGGGGCGTAACCCAGCCGTTTTATCTGCACCCATCTCCCTCCTGTGTGTACACTGCGAGGGGAACCGAGAGCTGAAGCCACTCAACTGGCCAGCCATGTCAACAAAGTCTAGACAACGGCACTCTACCTGCGCTTTCCAGTCCCCCAGTGCTCATTTTAGTTCTATTAATGCACTTTTAATGAGCACATTAAGACTCTTGTTCAATCCTGCCATCTACAAATCCGAAATATTGCCTAAGTTAAACCAATAAACCAAACTGCAACTCCGCAAATTACTCACTTGCCTTAACAATGCAAAAAGATTGCATTTCAAATCCAGCAGCAACATACAACACTACAGCCCTGGCTCTCCATTTATTATCCATCTCAATAAAGATTTTGCAGAATACTTTTCTGCAAAATCTGCAACACATCTCAGAACTTTAAACCCTTTTCTTCTTCACCTAAAGCCTTCAGATTAGTTGATTTTTACAGTTTTCGTACCAACAGAACGGCCCAGTTAATGCTTCAGTTCAAAAAGCTGTAAAATATCATTGGATTTTGTATATTTTGCAATGTATTCTTTAATGCTTTATTGTCTTTTTTATGTTTTATTAATATAATGACAATGCGTACTAGTAGACCCCTGTGAAAATCACTTTGAGGAGTCCACATCACCATTTTGACACGTCAAAAAAGCAAAAAAATGGAATCTTGACTTGCCAAACTTGTGGTCCTTAAAAGTTGGACAAACCAACGATTGTACTCTTAGTAGGAATGAACATTAATACATTCATATATAAACACCTACAGGAACCAATACCACCCTTGTTTGAACATTTTGCACCATTTTCAAGAGCCAATATTTAAAAATTCTGCATCTTCAGCAGACATTCAATTATTTTGATCTGCTGGGAACGATTTTGTTTGTGTCCTCACCAAGAATATCTTTAAGTCTCTACATCTTTATTTTGCACCTTAACCCCTCAGATTAGAGAACTTGTTAGAAGTTTCCTATACGAGGCTTAAAACAAAATATGGACCATGCCTTTACAGTTTTATCCCCAACATCAAAAAAGCTCAGACAGTACCTGGGCCTTGCACATTTTAAAACGTCTTCTCGATGTTGTATTGTCTTTTTTATGTTTTGTTCATCTAATGACAATATATACAAGTAATTTACAGATGTTTACAGAAGATTCAAATGATGGAATGGCTGCAGCAGAGGCTATATTTTTGATGACTGGCCCTTGAAAATGGGGGGAAAAAAAGGTGCAAAATGTTCAAAGAAGGGTGGTATTATGGCCCCAGAAAGCTCCTGTAAGTATATAAATATAGATGTTTCCACATTTCCTACTAAAAATACAGTGTTCGTTTGACATTTCATCAACTTTTGAGGGCCTAACATGGGATAGTTTTTGCATTCCTACATCCACATCCAGAGTCCACATTACCATTTTGTCAAAATATGAAAAAAAAAATGGAACCTTGATTAACTAAAACTTGCTACAAATCAAATTCTACTGATGTTGGAGGCCTTAACAGTTGGTGAAATGTCAACAGAAGACTGTATTTTTAATAGGAAACATTGAAACATTCATGTATACACATTCAAAGGACCTTTCCAAGGCTTCCTTGATTGAACATTTTGCATTATTTTCCCCATTTTCAAGGGCCAGTAATTGAAAAAATAAACCCTGCTGGAGCCACTTCGTTATTTTGATCTGCTGGAAACTATTTTGTCTGTGTCCTCACCAAATTTCATGGCTGTAGAAGGTATATCTCTGGAGATATTGAACTGTTAACACGGCTTACCGGGTAAGACGTTTAACCAAAGTTAGTTAGCTTCGTGTCCCAAATGACAAATGACTAAACTCTGAACACAATCGGTGACAGTGCAGTCATATATTTCCTGAATTCCATCTGATTTGACCCCATTAGTCATTTTTCACAAGCCAGCTACATGATTTTCTCACGTCTTCCTCCTGGAATAAAAGATGATACGTGACCCCTGTGAACCCTCTAATCTGCAGCGTTAGAAATAAAGGATTACAGATAAACATGACAATAAAGAGATCAACGGCGCTGCAGACCTGCTGATCTGCGGAGACAATGCAGTGCCTGTCAGAGGGCAAACTGCCTCCAGTCCTTCTGATGGCACCAGATGTCGGCCTGCATTGTTACATGGATTACTGAAGCCACTCGGCAAACACCTCCAGGTGTGCATTCCACAGCAGGAAGGGGAAAAGGTGGGAGCCGCTCCTCTGGATCAATAAAAACTCTGACTTTTCTCCCTCATGAACTCTGTATGGAGATACTTTCTACCCTGTGAGGCGGAGATGAAGGGGACTACGATGGGAGGCTAATCTTCGGTCTGAGCTGTACACCTGGTCTCACACGGTCTTTAATCTTTGGAGGAAGCAGCAGAAATTAGAGGCTGCTCCACCACATCCCTCACATCGGAGTAAACCAGCGAGGGCGTGCAAACATTCAGCTGGCAGTCAGAGTCGAGGCACTGTGATGAGAGTCAGGATCAAGAGTTTGTGGGGAAGAAGGTTTAGACAGCATTCAATAATAAACCGACAGGTTGCTAACCATTATAATAACCGGCAACCATTTTGATGATCAATACGAGTCATTTATGAGCAAATGAGGTCTTCTGAAATGTGAATATTTGCTGGTTTATTTCCTCCTCTATGACAGTAAACCAAATATCTCAGTTGTGGACAAGACAAATAAAGTTTTCTGACATTTTATAGACCAAACAACTAATCAATTAATTGGTTTGAGCTATGGAAAAAAAGTAAATTCTCATAGCTTCTTATATGAATATTTTCTGGTTTCCTTCCTTCTCGGTGACAGTAAACTGATTATCTATAGGTTGTGTACAAAACAAGACATTTGAGGGATTCATACTGACCTTTGGTAAACAGTATTCGCTATATTCTTACATTTTATAGACTAAACAACAACTAAGTTAACCAGTTTGAGTAATTTTTTAACAAATAAAGTCCAAATTCTCTGATTTCAGCTTCTTAACTGTGAATATTTCCAGGTTTATTTCCTCCTCTGTGACAGGAAACTGAATATCTTCGAGTTGTGGATGAAACAAATCACCTTTTCTAACATTTTATAGACCAGACAATTAATTGTTTTGAGTAATTTTTTAAAAAAAGGATCACAATCTTCTGATTTCAGTTTTTTAAATGTGAATATTTTCTTTACTTCTCTATTACGACTACAGTTTGTGGACAAAACAAGACATTTTAGGACATCATGGTCAATTTTTGGAAACGGTGATCGACAGTCTTCACCATTTTCTGACATTTTATAGACCAAACAACTAATCGAATAATCAGTTTGAGTAATTATTTAAGAAAATAAAGTTTAAATCTACCATCTGCAGCTCCTTAAAACTGATTTTTCTGGTTTCTTTCCTCCTCTATGACAGCAAACTGAATAAAACAAGACATTTGTCATCTGGAGTTCAGCACTGATTGACGTTTTTCACCATTTTCCATTCCCATCATTAGCTGCAGCCTTAAGTAAAGTCAGAAACCTTTCAGACATGATGAAAACTATACAACAAATAGAAAAGCTTACATCTCCTACGTTTGCTATGTTTCCCACAACACGACAACTAATGCAGAAACAATCAGTCGGTGATTCGATTAGTCCTTTATCAAGTTATCGTACAAAACAGCTGGTTCAAAATCCATGTCAACCGTTTCCTGGATTAACTCTGACCTACAACTAAAACCTTCTTTTAAGTGATGAATTCGTCTTTTACTCTAATGTGTGTCTGGGAAACCGTCTGATGAAGGAATCTACAACGAAATTAAACGTGACTCTTCACAACAAACAGGCAGATAACCATCCGCCGTGAATCTGTTAGTTACTGTTAGGCTGAAAAAAAAAAAAAGAATCCACGTCCTCATTTCCAGTAAACTGAAGGGCGCAAGACGCGACGATAAGCATCACAAGACTCATTATGGCAAGTCAGTGTCGGTGCACCTGATAATAAATGCACATCTAAGGGAGGGGAGGGGAGGGGAGGGGGGAGACAAGGGGGGGGAGACAACGATAGGGAGGGTGAGGTGTTTCCTGTTTCCACTGCTTTAATTATACCGTCTCCTGAGGATTAGACCTATCAGGACGGAGGAATTCTGTCATTGTCCTGGAAATGAGGCTTTATACTTCTCACTGGTTTGCATAAAAAGCACAGAATGTTCACTTTAGGCCTCAAGAGGAATCAACGTTGAGCACATGTGTATTAAAAATACAGTAATTTAGCGATTTCAATGCATTCTGTGCAGGTTTATATAGAAAATGTGGCTGTTTTCTGACTCCAGATGCTTCTAGGGAATGACAAAAGAGCCAAAAACAAACAGCAAACTTCCACTCTCATTGCACTGATGTGTATTAAACAAGTTGTTGCTGCGTTTCTCTCCTTTTGCAATTGAGAGCAGCCGTTTTATATAAACCAAAGGCTCCCTCCCTCTGTTTGTCGGAATAATGATGCCTTCCTGTTTAAAGATGCAGAGGAGATACAGCTCCTGACGGGGTTTATTTGCCGCTCTCGATGCTGGAGCCTCCAGAGACATTTACTGGCTCGCACAAAAACGGCAAAAGTAGGTTTTACTGCTCAAGTTTACAGCTTCAACGGTTGCACACTGCTCTCCTCTAGTGGACAACACAAAACATGGAGTGCTTTGTGTTGAAGAAGTGCAACAAACTTTTAGCTCCTGCAAACTTTCTGTCCCTGCAAGCATTTTTAATAATCAGTCTGACAACCCTGGTTTGTAATGAGTCTCGGTTCGCCCATTAGTATGCAAATAAAGGAGAGGCAAGCTGAGAGGGGAGGTGAAGGGGTGTGGGAGGGGGGGAGAGGCAGCGAGACAGAAAGAGATGGAGAGGGGAGTCTGCAGGGGGAGAAAAGAGCCGTCGCATTGCCGGGCAACCCTCGGCAGCCGGACAGAGAATGCGTACAGTGGTCTGGAGGTTGCTTCTGCTTACTCTCACCAACAGAGATAATTGCCTACAAACACTGGAAGACCCGATTGTGAGAGACGTCTGTCAGGGACTGGAGCTTGGACTGTCTCGTTTGCAAGAGAAGAAGCAGCAGAAGCACAAGCGCTGAGAGGCTTCTGACGAGATGAGTCCGGAGCGTTTTCCTGAATTGTAACGAGCTGTCATAAACCACTCTGGTGGTTTTTCACGCCGAGCCCCGAGAAACTGGAGTCGGCCTGTGAATAAACAGCTTTATAAGTGTTCTCACAGCGTTTTAATTCATTGTTACACCCTGATGATGAAGCATGCTGGCTAATAAATGTCTGGTTTGGTCGATTACAGTCTGATTTTGGTATAAAGTGCAGCAGAAATGCCATTATGCTCATATTTTGACAATTTTTGATTTATTTTAATGCACAGGAGATGCATTTATGTTGTAAATAATCAGACAGAAAGTGCTTTAGAAGTTGCAATAAAGCTGAAATAATCAACTCATTAATCGATTAACTGACAACTATTACATAGCTGGTAACTAGTTACCTCCACCAAGGACATTATGTGATGGCCAGCGTTGGTTTGTTTGTTTGTTTGTTTGTGTTCAAAATAACTCGAAAAGTAATGGACAGATTTGGATGAAATTTTCAGGAAGTGTGTGAAATGGGACAAGAGGGAAATGATGAAATTTTGGGACTGATCCAGATCCCTGTCTGGATCCAGGAGTTTTTTTTTAATGTAAGTGTAACCGGATGGACAATTAAATGTGGATTACTCTAAAAGCCACCAGAGGGCACTCTTGTTTTTGGAGTAACCCCCTCTGACCACATGAGATTTTGGGGCTCCATGTGAAAGACAGCGACAATGACAGACTTCCCTTTCCTCCCTGAGCGACATACACACGGTTGGGCCGGTATTCTTATCTCCGGTTGTCTAAGAAGCTGGGAGACTGTTAGGAGCTGCCGCGCTAGAGGCTGCGCCTGTTCATTAGGTCGGATGGGGTGAAGGCCGCATTGTCGTTAGGACATTTGAACTGTATGTAATTACATTTGTATCTGTAACGTTCCATACAAAATATGTGAAGTGGCAGATTGTGTTGGGGGTGGACTGAAGCTCCTTGGAGGACTTAGGCTTTTTTCAAGAAACTATTTTCTGACATTCTGCATCTGGTTTAGGTATCTTTTAAAAGACAGAAAGTCTAAATTCTCTGATTTTCGCCTGATAAATGTGAATATTTTTTGATTTCTTGTCTCCTCTATACCAGTAAACTGAACATCTTTGGGTTTTGTTGTGGACAAAACAAGACCATTTTGGGCTTTGGGAAACAAAGACAGTTTTCACTTTTTGGTGACTTTTTTTTTTAGACCAAACAACCAATCAATTAGTAAGAAGGAGTCATTTTTTAAAGAAAAAAGTCTAAATTCTCTTATTTTAGCTTCTTAAATTAATATTCTCCTGTTTTTTTTCTCCTCTGTGACAGTAAACTGAACATCTTTAGGTTTTGTTGTAGACAAAGTAATACATATGTCATTTGGGGGAATTGGGAAACACTGATTGACAGTTGTTTCTTGATATTTTACAGATCAAACAACTAATCGAGCAATCGATTCAAGTCATTTTTTAAAGGTAGAAAGACTAAATTGACAGATTTTAGCCTCTCAAATGGGGATATTCTCAGGTATCCTTGCTCCTCTGTGACAGTAAATTGAATATCTGAGTTTTGTTGTGGACAAAGCAAGACATTTGTCATTTGGGCTTTGGGAAACGCTGACAGTTTTTACCATTTTCTGATACTGTTCAGACCAAACAACTAATCGAGCCACTGGTTTGAGTAATTTTTGAGGATAGAAAGTCTAAACTCTCATTTAAGGAGATTTTAGCTTCTTAAATGTGAATATTCTCCGGTTTCTTTGCTCCTAAGTGACAGTAAACTGAACATCTTTGGGTTTTGTCGTTGACAAAACAAGACATTTGTCATTTGGTGGAATTGGGAAACAGTGATTGACAGTTTTTATCATTCAACTAATTGATTAATCGAGTCAATAAGCTACTGATTAATTGACAAAACAATCATTAGCTGCAGGCCTTGTGTGCACCAAACCACTTCAGATTTGTATAACCAAGCAGGAGCTCAATAATTAAACTAAAAACAAGACAAACTTCAGGTGGTTGGTGTGTTCAATCTGTACTAACGCTTGTCAACTTTCTGAACCTGGCTGAAATCGGAGCAGAGAGAAGAACACTTTCTCCTTTTTTTGTGTGTGTGCGTCAGACTTGAGAGTCAGAATTAGTGAACCGTTTTCCCTCCAGATTCAATTCTGCTCAGCTTAGGGCTTAATCAAGTGGAAATTTGGAATAGGGGGCTGCGGGGGTGGCCGGGGTCGGGGTGCGGGACAGAATGGAGCAATTGTTCAGATAAAGGCCTCATGTTGAATCCGCTTTGATGTCTTTCTGGGGGATGTGCTGGGATTTTACAGTAGCATTTCACCCCAGTAGTTTTTTTTTTCCCCTTTCCTTCTTGCACACCGCTGGAGAAAACTGGAGCCTTGGAAGATGATGCAAAGCTGACATGCAGTTGCTTTTTTTTAACCCAACATGCTCACAGGGATGCATTTAAACACCACATGCATGGTTTCTGCCTTTCCAAACTCTTGAAAAAATGTTGTCAAAACCTTGCTGGACACCCAACAATATCAACATTCAAGTGAGATTCCCCTTCAGTTTGCCCCACGTCTATACAAGCAGACAGGCTCCCACTGATCTATTGTGCTGCAGTCTTTCTCATGCATGTCTTGAATGAAAGCCAGCGTATCGATGGTCTGAGGATAATCACGTTTTCCTGAGACAGGCTTAGCTGCACTAAATAAGCCGCACAGAAAGAGGGAGAAAGAAAAAAAAGGCACTCCTAACAAAACTGGTGTATATTGGAGGAAAAAAAGCTGCAGGAAGCAAAGAGTTTAAAGCTGCATAAACAGAATGAAAAGTGAGGAATGCATGAAGAAAAGAAAGTTTGGAGAAGTTGAAGCAGGAGGAAAAAGTTTAGGAAGTCATTTTTTTAAACATGCACTTTTTTTTGGACACCTTTCCTACCTTTAGTCCTCCAGCAGGTGCACTTGGCACAATTCAGTGATGCGCACAGGCTCCAGAAAGCGTCCACTCTCTCAAAAAAAAAAAACACCCCCACTTGTTGCCGAGTCAATCAAACCTCCGCGCAGGAACTTTTACGCAGCTTTTACGCGTTTAAAGCGCAAAAATCTGGACAGCTTTCCATCGCGCGTCTGCGCCACGTCGCTGAACCCACTCGGGGTTTGTGGTTGTCAGAGTTTACTGCAGGTTCTCCAGCGCGTACAAAGTGGATATTTGCATTAGGCCGACCCTCCCCTCGCCTTTCATAGCTGCCATTGTTTGTCTCGGTCGGGGCTCGGATTCAGTCCTTCTCTAAATCCCTGACGGACGGAGCAGGGAGCGCAGCTTTCTCTAAACCCGGGCTGGCAATTAACAGGCGCCACAAAGAAACTATTATACCGCCGGTTTTTATCCATTATGCATTAAATAACTGCTAGTTTTACAGCAAAAGTTGTAGCACAGCTGAGGATTGTGTGGCAGCAGAGCACGTTTCCATGTTTTACCTTAATGACAGGCCTGCATGTGCTGCAGCTGCTGGAAATACCTGGAATAGCTGCATATGAAAGACAAGAGGATTTGAGCTTTCTCACTGAATGACATCAGACATCACAGCCTGCCTTAATGATGTGTATTCAAACCTTAAACCTTCAGTCAGTCTGTAGTAGAAGAGGTTTCCAGACCTTTTACTTACAATGAAGCCAAAAATATAGTCACACAAATGCAAAATTTGAGTTTAAACTAAACTTTTATTTGATCAATAGAGGTTTTCTGGCTGGAAATGGCATTAACAAATGACAAAAGGTGGTAGGACACATGCTTTTTAAAAACTATTTTAGTTTTTTTCTTGTCCAAACTTTATTCATAACCCCTAAAATGGTCACCAGTTTCTGGGGAAAATGCAGCTTCTACACCATTCCAAATGGTTCTTATAATTTCTACCATGTTTTACAGTGTTCTAATACAATATAAACTTAGATACTAGTCAACTGGAAGACGAGGCTAAAACCAAAACCCTTAGTCAGTTGCTTTTAGGGTCCATCACTAAGAGAGAGTTGTTCCTCACAATAAGTTTACAGGCTATAAAATCATATCCAAGTGTTCCACACTGTGAAACATGTCAAAGGGCTGCTAGGAAGACAGACGTGAGCCCTGCACTGGAACAATGGTAGAGGCCAAGAAGAATCCAAGGATCAGCAACAAGAACATCCTGATGAATGTGAGCAGTTCTGGCAGCAACATGTCCATCAGAAGAACAAGGCTGGTCTCCATGGATCAGACCAAGGAGGACTCCACTTCTCCGAGACAGACACACTAAAGCTCAGCTGGACAAAGAAGAAAGCTGCTGCTCATCACTTCTGTGCTCGATCACATGGAAATTAAGCTGTTTGGACACAAAGAACTGATAGGTCATCAACCCCAAGAACAGCATCTCCACTGTCAAACATGACATCAGACAGTGTGCAGAAAAACTGCTCCTTGGGCAGCATTGGAGCTTCCAACGAGACAATGTTGTGAAACATGGAGCCAAAGTGGGGAAGAAATGAGGAGGAGGAAACAATGAGAAGATGTTGGAGCGGCCCAGCCAGAGTCCAGACCTGAATCCATCCAGAATCTGTGGAGGAACTGAAGAGCAGAGTGATGCAGAGGAAACCTTCAAGAACAAAGAGAAGGAGATGGACGCCTAGAGGAGATAAATCCCAGTGGAGACCTGAAGGAAGACTGTTAGTGACTAGAACATATGTTTGAGTGATGTGGCGGCAAGTAATGGCTGGGATAATGACTACTTGGAAGGGGTATGAAACATTATTCATCATTTGCATCTCTAACACTATGTCTTACTGTCTTTCGTCAGTTGTTTATGTCATTTCCAGTAGGAAGAAACCTTTTGGTCAAATAAAAATTCACAAAAATTAAAAGTGGACTCGGGTATGAATAGTTTCGAGCAGTGTTGCTTGTTATCTCTCGTGTAAAATCTTCTTCTATAAAGCAATCAAAGTAGTCAAGTAAATATAAGGGAGTAAAAACCACAATATTTCTTTCTGAAATATAGTGGAATTGCAAGAAAAAAGAGGCATAAAATGGGAATAATACCTCAAAATTGTACTTACATACAGTAGTTCAATAAATGTCCTTCACTACATTCCATCACTGTGTTTCATTGAGGTTCAAACATCAGTCTTGACCTTGTAAGTCGCAATCTCATCATCACAGGGAAACAACTTGTAGATATTGTAGAGTTTGCTTTTCACCTGCTGACTAAGACAGTCTGCTGTGATCAAAAGCTCCAGAACAGCTGCTAAATGGACCTCCAAGTGAGACTGTTTGGTTGATTAATACCCAGATTCAGCTGCTGTCTGGTTGAAAAGAGGAAGCAGGTTGTTGTGTTTTCCTGGTGGAGTAACTAAATAGTTTGTTTACCTGCAGCTCAGAGACACTGACTTCATTGATACAGCAGCAGATTTGTGCTCTTTTATACTGAAAACTGCAACCATCATGTTTGCATTCACTGCATGATTTCAGCAGAGTTTATTATGGAGCAGAAAGACTGGAAATGGTCTGTGGTTTCACTAAATGCCTTCATATATCTAGGAATCTCTGTGTAATTCTCTTCTGAGGAAGGTCGGCACATTCCACTATATGAAGACGGTGCTCTTCTTTAAATGCAGCTCCAATAAGTCAGCAGGTAAAAATGGCCCTATCTACATCATGTGTTAGTGTGTGAGTGATTATTGCCACCTAGTGGTTGACTGAGATAGATTTTAAAAAGACGAGAGCAGCTTTAAGGCCCTAGAATCATGTTAAGGTAACTGCCATGTAATAGAAGTTGACTGTTTATCAGCTGGTCCATTTACTTGATCCAGTATTCATCGTTTTTCTAACTAGTGTTATTTAGTTTGAACTGTTCTCCAATATCTTAATATAAAACTTTAATGCAGCACCTCTGTATTTTCTCAATACACATCTTGCATTAGTTGCTTCTAACTAGAGCTATTGAATTTTCTTATTATCAGGATATCTTAATGACCACTGAAAAACCTCCAGATGATCCAAAATGCTGCAGCAAGATGGTGAGAGATCACATCCTCCTCCGGTCAAAGGCAGCTGCTTGGTTTTGTGGGGTTGTCCTTTATAAGATAATATTGTAAAATCTTCACCTGACTATGTGAGGTGCCCTGAGATGCCTCATGCTGTGAATCAGTGCTGTGTAAATAAAACTATATGGAACTGAATCATTCTGTGACCTCAAGCAGTGGTTAGTAAAAGGTTAAAGGTTGAAAAGTCTCATTTGAATTAAACAGATGTAAAATACCATTTTAAAGCCTGTTAACCAAGTTTTGTATTGGTTTTTGTGTTATTCGAAATTTTAACCACAAGATTTTCATGTTTTGCTGCAGATATTGGTTCCAAGTATTGGCTATCTGTCTTCTTCATTGCTAATAATTAGTGTTGAACCTGAAAAACCCATATCAATGGATTTCTAGTTTGTGATAATTTGATCTGAAGTACATCTGTTTGGCCAATAAAGCACAATATCCACTGAAACCACAGGAACTTTGAGTCTTGGAAGAGCCCAGTCTGTGCCAGAGTCTACTTTTCTTATTTCAGTTTGTATTGTTCTTGCACAGTTTCTAAATAGAATTGCTTTTTAATTAATAAATTACCACAAACTAACACTGACAATTCTTATATAGTCGCCATCAGGGCTGCAACTAACCATTATTTTATGAGTTGCTGATTATTTTCTCAATTACCTGACTGGTTGTTTGGTCTATAAAACGTCAAAAAATGGTGAAAACTGTCTTTTGGTGTCAATCAAAAGCCCAAGATGACGAATATTTTGTCCACAATCCAGAGATATTCAGTTTACTGTCATAGAGGAGGAACAAAAACAGAAAATATTCACATTTAAGAAGTTAGAATCTGAGAATTTTGACCTTTTTTTTGCTCTTAAAATTGCATTTTAACAGATGAATGAATAATAAAAAATAGCTGGCAATCAATTAAATGTATTTAAATCGAGTTTGACAAGTAGCTGATTCATTTTTGCAGCTGTAATCGCTCTGCTGTAATTGTAAAGGCACTCAAATTGATAAACAGATAATAATTTAGAGCGTTTCACTTGTGTTCTGATTCTTTAAACACCAATTTCCATGTGATAACTAACACAAAACCATTGCACAGCGTGAGGCTAATCAATTTGCTGCGTGATTAAATTACAGCATTAAATTAGTCAGCATTCCTTTAATTAAAACTACCATAAATCCAATTGGAATCAGCCTTTTAGCAGCAGCAGGCTCGTCATTTTCAAGTGCGTTATGAGGAAAAACAAAGCAACCGTTCCCGCAATAATATAAATGAACTATATAACGTTTATTAAAATATATAAAAGACAAAATACATATATGCATAATTATATCCATGATGAAATATGCATATAGAGTATAATAATTATACAGTAAAATGTGTTTACATATATAGATTTGTTTTTTTTATACATATAGCAAGATATTTTTGCATTAAAACTGGCAGTGGTGATTTCATACTTCCCCCCCCTCCCCATATAGGAAACCCCTCACTCCACAGCAGACCTCCAGGAGAAGGAAGGAGGCCTCTGTGAGAAGCTTGAGAGCAGCAGCACCTTTACACCTGAGATCCATGATTTGGAAAAAAGGTCTCACACAGAACAATTGTGACGTATAGCTTCCAGGGACTTTAAGCGTCAGAAAAGGGAGAGGGGACAAAAGGGGGTGTTTAAAGTCATCTGATGTG
>JAMOIN010000949.1:0-50467 GCA_024666655.1 Dascyllus trimaculatus | reverse complement strand
GGGCTGAAAATGCCACTTTTGCCTCTCACTGTATTGAGTCAATTCCTTGATACAACGTGACTGGAAACAGCCTTTGCCTTCATATTTATCATATTTGAACAGCATCTGACAGTGAATCATGTTTGTAAATATTGATTTTGAAAAACTGCAGTCTACCTGTTTCTAATGCTCTAAAACAGCTTTTCGCTGGCTGAAAATGCCACTTTTGCCACTCACTGTATGGAGTCAATTCCTTGATACAACGTGACTAAAAACAGCTTTTGCCATCATATTTATCATATTTGAACAGCATCTGACAGTGAAACATGTTTGTAAACATTGATTTTGAAAAACTGCAGTCAACCTGTTTCTCATGCTCTATAACAGCTTTTCGCGGGCTGAAAATGCCACTTTTGCCACTTACCTTATGGAGTCAATTCCTTGATACAATGTGACTGGAAACAGCTTTTGCCTTCATATTTATCATATTTGAACAGCATCTGACAGTGAAGCATGTTTGTAAACATTGATTTTCAAAAAGTGCACTGTTGCTATTTCTAATGCTCTAAAACAGCTTTTCGTGGGCTGAAAATGCCACTTTTGATACTTTCTGGATGGAGTCAATTCCTTGATACAACGTGACTGGAAACAGCTTTTGGCTTCATATTTATCATATTTGAACAGCATCTGACAGTGAAACATGTTTGTAAACATTGATTTTCAAAAAGTGCACTGTTGTTATGTCTAATGCTCTAAAACAGCTTTTCGCGGACTGAAAATGCCACTTTTGCCACACACTGTATGGAGTCGATTACTTGATACAACGTGACTGGAAACAGCTTTTGCCTTCATATTTATCATATTTGAAAACCATCTGACAGTGAAACATGGTTGTAAACATTGATTTTCAAAAGGTCCACTGTTGCTATTTCTACTGCTCTTAAACAGCTTTTCGCGGGCTGAAAATTACACTTTTGCCACTCACTGTATGGAGTCCATTAATTGATACAACGTGACTGGAAGCAGCTTTTGCCTTCATATTTATCATATTTGAACAACAGCATCTGACAGTGAAACATGTTTGTAAACATTGAATTTGAAAAACTGCAGTCTACCTGTTTCTCATGCTCTAAAACAGCTTTTCGCGAGCTGAAAATGCCACTTTTGATACTTACCGTATGGCGTCAATTCCTTGATACAACGTGACAGGAAACAGCTTTTGCCTTCATTTTTATCATTTTTGAACAGCATCTGACAGTAAACATTGATTTTCAAAAGGTCCACTGTTGCTATTTCTATTGCTCTAAAACAGCTTGTCGCTGGCTGAAAATTCCACTTTTGTCACTTACTGTACGGAGTCAATTCCTTGATAAAATGTGACTGGAAACAGCTTTTGCCTTCATATTCATCATATTTGAATTGCATCATACAGTGAAACAAGTTTGTAAAAATTGATTTTTAAAAACTGCAGTCTAGCTGTTTCTAATGCTCTAAAACCGATTTTCGTATGCTGAAAATGCCACTTTTGCCACTCACTGTGTGGAATCAATTCCTTGATACAACGTGACTGGAAACAGCTTTTGCCTTCATATTTATCATATTTGAACAGCATCTGACAGTGAAACATGTTTGTAAACATTGATTTTGAAATACTGCAGACTAGCTGTTTTTCCTGCTCTAAAACAGCTTTTCGCGGGCTGAAATTGCCACTTTTGCCACTTACTGTATGGAGTCAATTCCATGATACAACGTGACTGCAGTTTTTAAAAATCAATGTTTACAAACATGTTTCAGTGTCAGATGCTGTTCAAATATGATAAATATGAAGGCAAAAGCTGTTTCCAGTCTACCTGTTTCTCATGCTCTAAAACAGCTTTTCGCGGGCTGAAAATGCCACTTTTGATACTTACTGTATGGAGTCAATTGCTCCATACAACGTGACTGGAAACAACTTTTGCCTCCAATGTTTTCATATTTGAATAGCATCTGACAGTGAAACATGTTTGTAAACATTGATTTTGAAAAACTGCAGTCTAGCTGTATCTCATGCTCTAAAACAGCTTTTCGCGAGCTGAAAATGCCACTTTTGATACTTACCGTATGGCGTCAATTCCTTGATACAACGTTACAGGAAACAGCTTTTGCCTTCATTTTTATCATATTTGAACAGCATCTGACAGTAAACATTGATTTTCAAAAGGTCCACTGTTGCTATTTCTATTGCTCTAAAACAGCTTGTCGCTGGCTGAAAATTCCACTTTTGTCACTTACTGTACGGAGTCAATTCCTTGATAAAATGTGACTGGAAACAGGTTTTGCCTTCATATTCATCATATTTGAATTGCATCATACAGTGAAACATGTTTGCAAACATTGATTTTTAAAAACTGCAGTCTAGCTGTTTCTCATGCTCTAAAACAGGTATTCGCGGCCTGAAAACGCAACTTTTGATACTTACTGTATGGAGTCAATTCCTTGATACAACGTGACTGGAAAGAGCTTTTGCCTTCATATTTATCATATTTGAACAGCAGCTGACCGTGAAACATGTTTGTAAACATTGATTTTGAAAAACTGCAGTCTAGCTGTTTCTCATGCTCTAAAACTGCTTTTCGCGGGCTGAAAATGACACTTTTGCCAGTCACTATACGTAGTCAATTCCTTGATACAACGTGACTAGAAACAGCATTTGCCTTCATATTTGTCATATTTGAAAAGCATCTGACAGTGAAACATGTTTGTAAACATTGATTTTCAAAAAGTGCACTGTTGCAATTTCTAATGCTCTAAAACAGCTTTTCGCGGACTGAAAATGAGACTTTTGCCAGTCACTAAATGTAGTCAATTCCTTGATACAACGTGACTGAAAACAGCTTTTGCCTTCATATTTATCATATTTGAACAGCATCTGACAGTGAAACATGTTTGTACACGCTGATTTTCAAAAGTGCACTGTTGCTACTTCTAATGCTCTAAAACAGCTTTTCCTTGACTGAAGATGCCACTTTTGTTACTTACTGTATGGAGTCAATTCCTTGACACAACGTGACTGGAAACAGCTTTTGCCTTCATATTTATCATATTTGAACAGCATCTCACAGTGAAACATTTTTGCACACATTGATTTTGAAAAACTGCACTCTAATTGTTTCTCATGCCTTGAAACAGCTTTTCGCGGGCTGAAAATGCAACTTTTGCCACTTACTGTATGGAGTCAATTCCTTGATACAACGTGACTGGAAACAGCTTTTGACCTCATTTTTATCATATTTGAACAGCATCTGACAGTGAAACATGTTTGTACACATTATTTTTGAAAAACTGCAGTCTAGCTGTTTCTCATGCTCTAAAAAAGCTTTTTGCTGGCTAAAAATGCCACTTTTGCCACTCACTGTATGGAGTCAATTCCTTGATACAACGTGACTGGAAACAGCCTTTGCCTTCATATTTATCATATTTGCACAGCATCTGACAGTGAAACAAGTTTGTAAACATTGATTTTTAAAAACTGCAGTCTACCTGTTTCTAATGCTCTAAAACCGATTTTCGTATGCTGAAAATGCCACTTTTGCCACTCACTGTGTGGAATCAATTCCTTGATACAACGTGACTGGAAACAGCTTTTGCCTTCATATTTATCATATTTGAACAGCATCTGACACTGAAACATGTTTGTAAACATTGATTTTGAAAAACTGCAGACTAGCTGTTTTTCCTGCTCTAAAACAGCTTTTCGCGGGCTGAAATTGCCACTTTTGCCACTTACTGTATGGAGTCAATTCCATGATACAACGTGACTGGAAACAGCTTTTGCCTTCATATTTATCATATCTGAACAGCATCTGACACTGAAACATGTTTGTAAACATTGATTTTTAAAAACTGCAGTCTACCTGTTTCTCATGCTCTTAAACAGCTTTTCGCGGGCTGAAAATGCCACTTTTGAAACTTACTGTATGGAGTCAATTCCCTTACACAAAGTGACTGGAGAGAGCTTTAGCCTTCATATTTATCATATTTGAACAGCATCTGACAGTGAAACATGTTTGTATACACTGATTTTGAAAAACTGCATTCTCATTGTTTCTCATGCTCTGAAACAGCTTTTCGCGGGCTGAAAATGCCACTTTTGATACTTACTGTATGGAGTCAATTCCTCCATACAACGTGACTGGAGACAGCTTTTGCCTTCATATTTATCATATTTGAATAGCATCTGACAGTGAAACATGTTTGTAAACATTGATTTTAAAAAAGTGCACTGTTGCTATTTCTAATGCTCTAAAACAGCTTTTCCTTGACTGAAAATGCCACTTTTGATACTTACTGTATGGAGTCAATTCCTTGACACAACGTGACAGGAAACAGCTTTGCCTTCATTTTTTCATATTTGAACAGCATCTGACAGTGAAACATGTTTGTAAACATTGATTTTCAAAAAGTGCACTGTTGTTATTTCTAATTCTCTAAAAAAGCTTTTCGCGGGCTGAAAATGCCACTTTTGCCATTAACTGTATGGAGTCAATTCCTTGATACAACGTGACTGGAAACAGGTTTTGCCTTCATATTTATCATATTTGAACAGCATCTGACAGTGAAACATGTTTGTAAACATTGATTTTCAAAAAGTGCACTGTTGTTATGTCTAATGCTCTAAAACAGCTTTTCGCGGACTGAAAATGCCACTTTTGCCACACACTGTATGGAGTCCATTACTTGATACAACGTGACTGGAAACAGCTTTTGCCTTCATATTTATCATATTTGAACAGCATCTGACAGTGAAACATGTTTGTAAACATTGATTTTCAAATTGTGCACTGTTGCTATGTCTAATGCTCTAAAACAGCTTTTCGCGGGCTGAAAATGCCACTTTTGCCACTCACTGCATGGAGTCAATTCCTTGACACAACCTGACTGGAAACAGCTTTTGCCTTCATATTTATCATTTTTGAACAGCATCTGACAGTGAAACATGTTTGTAAACATTGATTTTCAAAAAGTGCACTGTTACTATTTCTAATGCTCTACAACAGCTTTTCGCGTGCTGAAAATGCCACTTTTGCCACTCACTGTATGGAGTCAATTCCTTGATACAACATGACTGGAAACAGCTTTTGCCTTAATATTTATCATATTTGAACAGCATCTGACAGTGAAACATGTTTGTAAACATTGATTTTCAAAAAGTGCACTGTTGTTATGTCTAATGCTCTAAAACAGCTTTTCGCGGACTGAAAATGCAACTTTTGCCACACACTGTATGGAGTCCATTACTTGATACAACGTGACTGGAAACAGCTTTTGCCTTCATATTTATCATATTTGAACAGCATCTGACAGTGAAACATTTTTGTGAACATTGATTTTGAAAATCTGCCGGATACCTGTTTCTCATGCTCAAAATCAGCTTTTCGCGGGCTGAAAATGCCACTTTTGCCACTTACCTTATGGAGTCAATTCCTTGATACAACTTGACTGGAAACAGCTGTTGCCTTCATTTTTGTCATATTTGAACAGCATCTGCAGTGAAACATGTTTGAAAAACATTGATTTTCAAAAAGTGCACTGTTGCTATTTCTAATGCTCTAAAACAGCTTTTCGCGGGCTGAAAATGCCCCTTTTGCCACTCACTATATGTAGTCAATTCCTTGATACAACGTGACTGGAAACAGCTTTTGGCTTCATATTTATCATATTTGAACAGGATCTGACAGTGAAACATGTTTGTAAACATTGATTTTGAAAAACTGCAGTCTAGCAGTTTTTGACTGCAGACTGCAGTCAAAAACTGCAGTCTGCAGTTTTAGAGCGAAAAGCTCTAAAACAGCTTTTCGCGGCCTGAAAGTGCCACTTTTTCCAATTACTGTATGGAGTCAATTCCTTGATACAAAGTGACTGGAGAGAGCTTTAGCCTTCATATTTATCATATTTGAAGAGCATCTGACAGTGAAACATGTTTGTAAACACTGATTTTGAAAAACTGCAGTCTCATTGTTTCTCATGCTCTGAAACAGCTTTTCGCGGGCTGAAAATGCCACTTTTGATACTTACTCTATGGAGTCAATTCCTTGACACAACGTGACAGGAAACAGCTTTTGCCTTCATTTTTTTCATATTTGAACAGCATCTGACAGTGAAACATGTTTGTAAACATTGATTTTCAAAAAGTGCACTGTTGCTATTTCTAATGCTCTAAAAAAAGCTTTTCGCGGGCTGGAAATGCCACTTTTGCCATTAATTGTATGGAGTCAATTCCTTGATACAACGTGACTGGAAACAGGTTTTGCCTTCATATTTATCATATTTGAACAGCATCTGACAGTGAAACATGTTTGTAAACATTGATTTTCAAAAAGTGCACTGTTGCTATTTCTAATGCTCTAAAACAGCTTTTCGGGGGCTGAAAATGACACTTTTGCCACTCACTATATGTAGTCAACTGCTTGATACAACGTGAATGGAAACAGCTTTTGGCTTCATATTTATCATATTTGAACAGCATCTGACAGTGAAACATGTTTGTAAACATTGATTTTGAAAAACTGCAGTCTAGCTGTTTCTCATGCTCTAAAACAGCTTTTCGCGGGCTCAAAGTGCCACTTTTGATACTTACTGTATGGAGTCAACTCCTTGATACAACGTGACTGGAATCAGCTTTTGCCTTCATATTTATCATATTTGAACAGCATCTGACAGTGAAACATGTTTGTAAACATTGATTATGAAAAACTGCAGTCTAGCTGTTTCTCATGCTCTAAAACAGCTTTTCGCGGGCTGAAAATGCCACTTTTGCCAATCACTGTATAGATCGCATTACTTGATAGAACGTGACTGGAAACAGCTTTTGCCTTCATATTGATCATATTTGAACAGCATCTGACAGTGAAACATGTTTGTAAACATTGATTTTGAAAAACTGCAGTTTTGCTGTTTCTCATGCTCTAAAACAGCTTTTCACGGGCTGAAAATACCACTTTTGTCACTTTCTGTATGGAGTCAATTCCTTGATACAAGGTGACTGGAAACAGCATTTGCCTTCATATTCATCATATTTGAATAGCATCTGACAGTGAAACATGTTTGCAAACATTGATTTTCAAAAATTGCAGTCTAGATTTTTGTCATGCTCTTAAACAGCTTTTCGCGAGCTTAAAATGCCACTTTTGTTACTTACTGTATGTAGTCAACTCCTTGATACAACGTGACTGGAAACAGGTTTTGGCTTCATATTTATCATATTTGAACAGCATCTGACAGTGAAACATGTTTGTAAACATTGATTTTGAAAAAGTGCACTGTTACTATTTCTAATGCTCTAAAACAGCTTTTCGCGGGCTGAAAATGTCACTTTTGCCACTCACTGTATAGAGTCCATTACTTGATACAACGTGACCGGAAACAGCTTTTGCCTTCATATTTATCATTTTTGAACAGCATCTGACAGTGAAACATGTTTGTAAACATTGATTTTCAAAAAGTGCACTGTTACTATTTCTAATGCTCTACAACAGCTTTTCGCGGGCTGAAAATGCCAATTTTGCCACTCACTGTATGGAGTCAATTCCTTGATACAACATGACTGGAAACAGCTTTTGCCTTAATATTTATCATATTTGAACAGCATCTGAAAGTGAAACATGTTTGTAAACATTGATTTTCAAAAAGTGCACTGTTGCTATGTCTAATGCTCTAAAACTGCTTTTCGCGGGCTGAAAATGTCACTTTTGCCACACACTGTATGGAGTCCATTACTTGATACAACGTGACTGGAAACAGCTTTTGCCTTCATATTTATCATATTTGAACAGCATCTGACAGTGAAACATTTTTGTCAACATTGATTTTTAAAATCTGCAGTCTACCTGTTTCTCATGCTCTAAAACAGCTTTTCGCTGGCTGAAAATGCCAATTTTGCCACTCACTGTATGGAGTCAATTCCTTGATACAACATGACTGGAAACAGCTTTTGCCTTAATATTTATCATATTTGAACAGCATCTGACAGTGAAACATGTTTGTAAACATTGATTTTCAAAAAGTGCACTGTTGTAATGTCTAATGCTCTAAAACAGCTTTTCGCGGACTGAAAATGCAACTTTTGCCACACACCGTATGGAGTCCATTACTTGATACAACGTGACTGGAAACAGCTTTTGCCTTCATATTTATCATATTTGAACAGCATCTGACAGTGAAACATTTTTGTGAACATTGATTTTGAAAATCTGCCGGATACCTGTTTCTCATGCTCTAAAACAGCTTTTCGCGGGCTGAAAATGCGACTTTTGCCACTTAATGTATGGAGTCAATTCCTTGATACAACTTGACTGGAAACAGCTGTTGCCTTCACATATTTGAACAGCATCTGACAGTGAAACATTTTTGTGAACATTGATTTTGAAAATCTGCCGGATACCTGTTTCTCATGCTCTAAAACAGCTTTTCGCGGGCTGAAAATACGACTTTTGCCACTTAATGTATGGAGTCAATTCCTTGATACAACTTGACTGGAAACAGCTGTTGCCTTCATTTTTGTCATATTTGAACAGCATCTGCAGTGAAACATGTTTGAAAAACATTGATTTTCAAAAAGTGCACTGTTGCTATTTCTAATGCTCTGAAACAGCTTTTCGCGGGCTGAAAATGCCCCTTTTGCCACTCACTATATGTAGTCAATTCCTTGATACAACGTGACTGGAGACAGCTTTTGGCTTCATATTTATCATATTTGAACAGCATCTGACAGTGAAACATGTTTGTAAACATTTATTTTGAAAAACTGCAGTCTAGCGGTTTCTCATGCTCTAAAACAGCTTTTCGCGGCCTGAAAGTGCCACTTTTTCCAATTACTGTATGGAGTCAATTCCTTGATACAAAGTGACTGGAGAGAGCTTTAGCCTTCATATTTATCATATTTGAAGAGCATCTGACAGTGAAACATGTTTGTAAACACTGATTTTGAAAAACTGCAGTCTCATTGTTTCTCATGCTCTGAAACAGCTTTTCGCGGGCTGAAAATGCCACTTTTGATACTTACTGTATGGAGTCAATTCCTTGACACAACGTGACAGGAAACAGCTTTTGCCTTCATTTTTTTCATATTTGAACAGCATCTGACAGTGAAACATGTTTGTAAACATTGATTTTCAAAAAGTGCACTGTTCCTATTTCTAATGCTCTAAAAAAGCTTTTCGCGGGCTGAAAATGCCACTTTTGCCATTAACTGTATGGAGTCAATTCCTTGATACAACGTGACTGGAAACAGGTTTTGCCTTCATTTTTTTCATATTTGAACAGCATCTGACAGTGAAACATGTTTGTAAACATTGATTTTCAAAAAGTGCACTGTAGCTATTTCTAATGCTCTAAAAAAGCTTTTCGCGGGCTGAAAATGCCACTTTTGCCATTAACTGTATGGAGTCAATTCCTTGATACAACGTGACTGGAAACAGGTTTTGCCTTCATATTTATCATATTTGAACAGCATCTGACAGTGAAACATGTTTGTAAACATTGATTTTTAAAAAGTGCACTGTTGCTATTTCTAATGCTCTAAAACAGCTTTTCGGGGGCTGAAAATGACACTTTTGCCACTCACTATATGTAGTCAACTGCTTGATACAACGTGAATGGAAACAGCTTTTGGCTTCATATTTATCATATTTGAACAGCATCTGACAGTGAAACATGTTTGTAAACATTGATTTTGAAAAACTGCAGTCTAGCTGTTTCTCATGCTCTAAAACAGCTTTTCGCGGGCTCAAAGTGCCACTTTTGCCACTCATTGTATGGAGTCAATTCCTTGATACAACGTAACTGGAAACAGCTTTTGCTTTCATTTTTATCATAGTTGAACAGCATCTGACAGTGAAACATGTTTGTAAACATTGATTTTGAAAAACTGCAGTCTAGCTGTTTCTCAAGCTCTAAAACGACTTTTCGCGTGCTGAAAATGCAACTTTTGATACTTACTGTATGGAGTCAACTCCTTGATACAACGTGACTGGAAACAGCTTTTGCCTTCATATTTATCATATTTGAACAGCATCTGACAGTGAAACATGTTTGTAAACATTGATTATGAAAAACTGCAGTCTAGCTGTTTCTCATGCTCTAAAACAGCTTTTGCGGGCTGAAAATGCCACTTTTGCCAATCACTGTATAGAGTGCATTACTTGATAGAACGTGACTGGAAACAGCTTTTGCCTTCATATTGATCATATTTGAACAGCATCTGACAGTGAAACATGTTTGTAAACATTGATTTTGAAAAACTGCAGTTTTGCTGTTTCTCATGCTCTAAAACAGCTTTTCGCGGGCTGAAAATACCACTTTTGTCACTTTCTGTATGGAGTCAATTCCTTGATACAAGGTGACTGGAAACAGCATTTGCCTTCATATTCATCATATTTGAATAGCATCTGACAGTGAAACATGTTTGCAAACATTGATTTTCAAAAATTGCAGTCTAGATGTTTGTCATGCTCTAAAACAGCTTTTCGCGAGCTTAAAATGCCACTTTTGATACTTACTGGATGGAGTCAATTCCTTGATACAACGTGACTGGAAACAGCTTTTGCCTTCATATTTATCATATTTGAACAGCATCTGACAGTGAAACATGTTTGTAAACATTGATTTTCAAAAAGTGCACTGTTGCTATTTCTAATGCTCTAAAACAGCTTTTCGGGGGCTGAAAATGACACATTTGCCACTCACTATATGTAGTCAACTCCTTGATACAACGTGACTGGAAACAGCTTTTGGCTTCATATTTATCATATTTGAACAGCATCTGACAGTGAAACATGTTTGTAAACATTGATTTTGAAAAACTGCAGTCTAGCTTTTTCTAATGCTCTAAAACAGCTTTTCGCGGGCTGAAAATGTCACTTTTGCCACTCACTGTATAGAGTCCATTACTTGATACAACGTGACCGGAAACAGCTTTTGCCTTCATATTTATCATTTTTGAACAGCATCTGACAGTGAAACATGTTTGTAAACATTGATTTTCAAAAAGTGCACTGTTACTATTTCTAATGCTCTACAACAGCTTTTCGCGGGCTGAAAATGCCAATTTTGCCACTCACTGTATGGAGTCAATTCCTTGATACAACATGACTGGAAACAGCTTTTGCCTTAATATTTATCATATTTGAACAGCATCTGACAGTGAAACATGTTTGTAAACATTGATTTTCAAAAAGTGCACTGTTGCTATGTCTAATGCTCTAAAACAGCTTTTCGCGGGCTGAAAATGCCACTTTTGCCACACACTTTATGGAGTCAATTCCTTGATACAACATGACTGGAAACAGCTTTTGCCTTAATATTTATCATATTTGAACAGCATCTGACAGTGAAACATGTTTGTAAACATTGATTTTCAAAAAGTGCACTGTTGTTATGTCTAATGCTCTAAAACAGCTTTTCGCGGACTGAAAATGCCACTTTTGCCACACACTGTATGGAGTCAATTACTTGATACAACGTGACTGGAAACAGCTTTTGGCTTCATATTTATCATATTTGAACAGCATCTGACAGTGAAACATGGTTGTAAACATTGATTTTCAAAAGGTCCACTGTTGCTATTTCTACTGCTCTTAAACAGCTTTTCGCGGGCTGAAAATTACACTTTTGCCACTCACTGTATGGAGTCCATTAATTGATACAACGTGACTGGAAACAGCTTTTGCCTTCATATTTATCATATTTGAACAGCATCTGACAGTGAAACATGTTTGTAAACATTGAATTTGAAAAACTGCAGTCTACCTGTTTCTCATGCTCTAAAACAGCTTTTCGCGAGCTGAAAATGCCACTTTTGATACTTACCGTATGGCGTCAATTCCTTGATACAACGTGACAGGAAACAGCTTTTGCCTTCATTTTTATCATATTTGAACAGCATCTGACAGTAAACATTGATTTTCAAAAGGTCCACTGTTGCTATTTCTATTGCTCTAAAACAGCTTGTCGCTGGCTGAAAATTCCACTTTTGTCACTTACTGTACGGAGTCAATTCCTTGATAAAATGTGACTGGAAACAGCATTTGCCTTCATATTCATCATATTTGAATTGCATCATACAGTGAAACAAGTTTGTAAACATTGATTTTTAAAAACTGCAGTCTACCTGTTTCTAATGCTCTAAAACCGATTTTCGTATGCTGAAAATGCCACTTTTGCCACTCACTGTGTGGAATCAATTCCTTGATACAACGTGACTGGAAACAGCTTTTGCCTTCATATTTATCATATTTGAACAGCATCTGACAGTGAAACATGTTTGTAAACATTGATTTTGAAATACTGCAGACTAGCTGTTTTTCCTGCTCTAAAACAGCTTTTCGCGGGCTGAAATTGCCACTTTTGCCACTTACTGTATGGAGTCAATTCCATGATACAACGTGACTGCAGTTTTTAAAAATCAATGTTTACAAACATGTTTCAGTGTCAGATGCTGTTCAAATATGATAAATATGAAGGCAAATCTGTTTCCAGTCTACCTGTTTCTCATGCTCTAAAACAGCTTTTCGCGGGCTGAAAATGCCACTTTTGATACTTACTGTATGGAGTCAATTCCTCCATACAACGTGACTGGAAACAACTTTTGCCTCCAATGTTTTCATATTTGAATAGCATCTGACAGTGAAACATGTTTGTAAACATTGATTTTGAAAAACTGCAGTCTAGCTGTATCTCATGCTCTAAAACAGCTTTTCGCGAGCTGAAAATGCCACTTTTGATACTTACCGTATGGAGTCAATTCCTTGATACAACGTTACAGGAAACAGCTTTTGCCTTCATTTTTATCATATTTGAACAGCATCTGACAGTAAACATTGATTTTCAAAAAGTGCACTGTTGCTATTTCTATTGCTCTAAAACAGCTTGTCGCTGGCTGAAAATTCCACTTTTGTCACTTACTGTACGGAGTCAATTCCTTGATAAAATGTGACTGGAAACAGCTTTTGCCTTCATATTCATCATATTTGAATTGCATCATACAGTGAAACATGTTTGCAAACATTGATTTTTAAAAACTGCAGTCTAGCTGTTTCTCATGCTCTAAAACAGGTATTCGCGGCCTGAAAACGCAACTTTTGATACTTACTGTATGGAGTCAATTCCTTGATACAACGTGACTGGAAAGAGCTTTTGCCTTCATATTTATCATATTTGAACAGCAGCTGACCGTGAAACATGTTTGTAAACATTGATTTTGAAAAACTGCAGTCTAGCTGTTTCTCATTCTCTAAAACTGCTTTTCGCGGGCTGAAAATGACACTTTTGCCAGTCACTATACGTAGTCAATTCCTTGATACAACGTGACTAGAAACAGCATTTGCCTTCATATTTGTCATATTTGAAAAGCATCTGACAGTGAAACATGTTTGTAAACATTGATTTTCAAAAAGTGCACTGTTGCAATTTCTAATGCTCTAAAACAGCTTTTCGCGGACTGAAAATGAGACTTTTGCCAGTCACTAAATGTAGTCAATTCCTTGATACAACGTGACTGAAAACAGCTTTTGCCTTCATATTTATCATATTTGAACAGCATCTGACAGTGAAACATGTTTGTACACGCTGATTTTCAAAAGTGCACTGTTGCTACTTCTAATGCTCTAAAACAGCTTTTCCTTGACTGAAGATGCCACTTTTGTTACTTACTGTATGGAGTCAATTCCTTGACACAACGTGACTGGAAACAGGTTTTGCCTTCATATTTATCATATTTGAACAGCATCTGACAGTGAAACATGTTTGTAAACACTGATTTTCAAATTGTGCACTTTTGCTATGTCTATTGCTCCAAATCAGCTTTTCGCGGGCTGAAAATCCCACTTTTGCCACTCACTGTATGGAGTCAATTCCTTGATACAACGTGACTGGAAACAGCCTTTGCCTTCATATTTATCATATTTGCACAGCATCTGACAGTGAAACAAGTTTGTAAACATTGATTTTTAAAAACTGCAGTCTACCTGTTTCTAATGCTCTAAAACCGATTTTCGTATGCTGAAAATGCCACTTTTGCCACTCACTGTGTGGAATCAATTCCTTGATACAACGTGACTGGAAACAGCTTTAGCCTTCATATTTATCATATTTGAACAGCATCTGACAGTGAAACATGTTTGTAAACATTGATTTTGAAAAACTGCAGACTAGCTGTTTTTCCTGCTCTAAAACAGCTTTTCGCGGGCTGAAATTGCCACTTTTGCCACTTACTGTATGGAGTCCATTCCATGATACAACGTGACTGGAAACAGCTTTTGCCTTCATATTTATCATATCTGAACAGCATCTGACACTGAAACATGTTTGTAAACATTGATTTTTAAAAACTGCAGTCTACCTGTTTCTCATGCTCTTAAACAGCTTTTCGCGGGCTGAAAATGCCACTTTTGAAACTTACTGTATGGAGTCAATTCCCTTACACAAAGTGACTGGAGAGAGCTTTAGCCTTCATATTTATCATATTTGAACAGCATCTGACAGTGAAACATGTTTGTAAACACTGATTTTGAAAAACTGCAGTCTCATTGTTTCTCATGCTCTGAAACAGCTTTTCGCGGGCTGAAAATGCCACTTTTGATACTTACTGTATGGAGTCAATTCCTCCATACAACGTGACTGGAAACAGCTTTTGCCTTCATATTTATCATATTTGAACAGCATCTGACAGTGAAACATGTTTGTAAACATTGATTTTAAAAAAGTGCACTGTTGCTATTTCTAATGCTCTAAAACAGCTTTTCCTTGACTGAAAATGCCACTTTTGATACTTACTGTATGGAGTCAATTCCTTGACACAACGTGACAGGAAACAGCTTTTGCCTTCATTTTTTTCATATTTGAACAGCATCTGACAGTGAAACATGTTTGTAAACATTGAGTTTCAAAAAGTGCACTGTTGCTATTTCTAATTCTCTAAAAAAGCTTTTCGCGGGCTGAAAATGCCACTTTTGCCATTAACTGTATGGAGTCAATTCCTTGATCCAACGTGACTGGAAACAGGTTTTGCCTTCATATTTATCATATTTGAACAGCATCTGACAGTGAAACATGTTTGTAAACATTGATTTTCAAAAAGTGCACTGTTGCTATTTCTAATGCTCTAAAACAGCTTTTCGGGGGCTGAAAATGACACTTTTGCCACTCACTATATGTAGTCAACTCCTTGATACAACGTGAATGGAAACAGCTTTTGGCTTCATATTTATCATATTTGAACAGCATCTGACAGTGAAAAATGTTTGTAAACATTGATTTTTAAAATCTGCAGTCTACCTGTTTCTCATGCTCTAAAACATCTTTTCGCTGGCTGAAAATGCCAATTTTGCCACTCACTGTATGGAGTCAATTCCTTGATTCAACATGACTGGAAACAGCTTTTGCCTTAATATTTATCATATTTGAACAGCATCTGACAGTGAAACATTTTTGTGAACATTGATTTTGAAAATCTGCCGGATACCTGTTTCTCATGCTCTAAAACAGCTTTTCGCGGGCTGAAAATGCGACTTTTGCCACTTAATGTATGGAGTCAATTCCTTGATACAACTTGACTGGAAACAGCTGTTGCCTTCATTTTGATAATATTTGAACAGAATCTGCAGGGAAACATGTTTGAAAAACATTGATTTTCAAAAAGTGCACTGTTGCTATTTCTAATACTCTAAAACAGCTTTTCGCGGGCTGAAAATGCCCCTTTTGCCACTCACTATATGTAGTCAACTCCTTGATACAACGTGACTGGAAACAGCTTTTGCCTTCATATTTATCATATTTGAACAGCATCTGACAGTGAAACATGTTTGTAAACATTGATTTTCAAAAAGTGCACTGTTGCTATTTCTAATGCTCTAAAACAGCTTTTCGCAGGCTGAAAATGCCACTTTTGCAACTCACTGTATTGAGTCAATTCCTTGACACGATATTATTGGAAACAGCTTTTGCCTTCATATTTATCATATTTGAACAGCATCTGACAGTGAAACATGTTTGTAAACACTGATTTTCAAATTGTGCACTTTTGCTATGTCTATTGCTCCAAATCAGCTTTTCGCGGGCTGAAAATGCCACTTTTGCCACTCACTGTATGGAGTCAATTCCTTGATACAACGTGACTGGAAACAGCTTTTGCCTTCATATTTATCATATTTGAACAGCATCTGACAGTGAAACATGTTTGTAAACATTGATTTTGAAAAACTGCAGTCTACCTGTTTCTCATGCTCTAAAACAGCTTTTCGCAGGCTGAAAATGCCACTTGTGCCACTCACTGTATGGAGTCAATTCCTTGATACAACGTGACTGGAAACAGCTTTTGCCTTCATATTTATCATATTTGAACAGCATCTGACAGTGAAACATGTTTGTAAACATTGATTTTGAAAAACTGCAGTGTAGCTGTTTCTAAAGCTGTAAAAGAGCTTTTCGCGGGCTGATCATGCCACTTTTGCCACTTACTGTATGGAGTAAATTCCTTGATACAACGTGACTGGAGAGAGCCTTTGCCTTCATATTTATCATATTGGAACAGCATCTGACAGTGAAACATGTTATTAAACATTGATTTTCAAAAAGTGCACTGTTGCTATTTCTAATGCTCTAAAACAGCTTTTCGCGGGCTGAAAATGCCACTTTTGCCACTCACTGTATAGAGTCAATTCCGTGATACAACGTGATTGGAAACAGCTTTTGCCTTCATATTTGTCATATTTGAACAGCATCTGACAGTGAAACATGTTGGTAAACATTGATTCTCAAAAAGTGCACTGTTGCTATTTCTAATGCTCTAAAACAGCTTTTCGCGGGCTGAAAATGCCACTTTTGCAACTCACTGTATTGAGTCAATTCCTTGATACAAACGTGACTGGAAACAGCTTTTGCCTTCATATTTATCATATTTGAACAGCATCTGACAGTGAAACATGTTTGTAAACATTGATTTTCAAAAAGTGCACTGTTGCTATTTCTAATGCTCTAAAACAGCTTTTCGCGGGCTGAAAATGCCACTTTTGCCACTCACTGTATTGAGTCAATTCCTTGATACAACGTAACTGGAAACAGCCTTTGCCTTCATATTTATCATATTTGAACAGCATCTGACAGTGAAACATGTTTGTAAACATTGGTTTTGAAAAACTGCAGTCTACCTGTTTCTAATGCTCTATAACAGCTTTTCGCGGGCTGAAAATGCCACTTTTGCCACTTACCTTATGGAGTCAATTCCTTGATACAACGTGACTGGAAACAGCTTTTGCCTTCATATTTATCATATTTGAACAGCATCTGACAGTGAAACATGTTTGTAAACATTGATTTTGAAAAACTGCAGTCAACCTGTTTCTAATGCTCTAAAACAGCTTTTCGCGGGCTGAAAATGCCACTTTTGCCACTTACTGTTTGGAGTCAATTCCTTGATCCAACGTGACTGGAAAAAGCTTTTGCCTTCATATCTATCATATTTGAACAGCATCTGACAGTGAAACATGTTTGTAAACATTGATTTTCAAATTGTGCACTGTTGCTATGTCTATTGCTCTAAAACAGCTTTTCGCGGGCTGAAAATGTCACTTTTGCCACTCACTGTATTGAGTCAATTCCTTCATACAACCTGACTGGAAACAGCTTTTGCCTTCATATTTATCATATTTGAACAGCATCTGACAGTGAAACATGTTTGTATACATTGATTTTAAAAAAGTGCACTTTTGCTATTTCTATTGCTCTAATACAGCTTTTCGCTGGCTGAAAATGCCACTTTTGCCATTTACTGTATGGAGTCAATTCCTTTATACAAAGTGACTGGAAAAAGCTTTTGCCTTCATATTTATCATATTTAAACAGCATGTGACAGTGAAACATGTTTGTAAACATTGATTTTCAAATTGTAAACTGTTGCTATGTCTAATGCTCTAAAACAGCTTTTCGCGCGCTGAAAATGCCACTTTTGCCACTCACTGTATGGAGTCAATTCCTTCATACAATGTGACTGGAAACAGCTTTTGCCTTCATATTTATCATATTTGAACAGCATCTGACAGTGAAACTTGTTTGTAAACATGGATTTTGAAAAACTGCAGTCTACCTGTTTCTCATGCTCTATAACAGCTTTTCGCGGGCTGAAAATGCCACTTTTGCCACTTACCTTATGGAGTCAATTCCTTGATACAACGTGACTGGAAACAGCTTTTGCCTTCATATTTATCATATTTGAACAGCATCTGACAGTGAAACATGTTTGTAAACATTGATTTTGAAAAACTGCAGTCAACCTGTTTCTAATGCTCTAAAACAGCTTTTCGCGGGCTGAAAATGCCACTTTTGCCACTTACTGTTTTGAGTCAATTCCTTGATACAACGTGACCGGAAACAGCTTTTGCCTTCATATTTATCATATTTAAACAGCATCTGACAGTGAAGCATGTTTGTAAACATTGATTTTCAAAAAGTGCACTGTTGCTATTTCTAATGCTCTAAAACAGCTTTTCGCGGGCTGAAAATGCCACTTTTGCCATTTACTGTACGGAGTCAATTCCTTTATACAAAGTGACTGGAAAAAGCTTTTGCCTTCATATTTATCATATTTAAACAGCATGTGACAGTGAAACATGTTTGTAAACATTGATTTTCAAATTGTAAACTGTTGCTATGTCTAATGCTCTAAAACAGCTTTTCGAGCGCTGAAAATGCCACTTTTGCCACTCACTGTATGGAGTCAATTCCTTCGTACAATGTGACTGGAAAAAGCTTTTGCCTTCATATTTATCATATTTGAACAGCATCTGACAGTGAAACTTGTTTCTATACATTGATTTTGAAAAACTGCAGTCTACCTGTTTCTCATTCTCTATAACAGCTTTTCGCGGACTGAAAATGCCACTTTTGCCACTTACCTTATGGAGTCAATTCCTTGATACAACGTGACTGGAAACAGTTATTGCCTTCATATTTATCATATTTAAACAGCATCTGACAGTGAAACATGTTTGTAAACATTGATTTTCAAAAAGTGCACTGTTGCTATTTCTAATGCTCTAAAACAGCTTTTCGCGGGCTGAAAATGCCACTTTTGCCACTCACTGTATTGAGTCAATTCCGTGATACAACGTGACTGGAAACAGTTATTGCCTTCATATTTATCATATTTAAACAGCATCTGACAGTGAAACATGTTTGTAAACATTGATTTTCAAAAAGTGCACTGTTGCTATTTCTAATGCTCTAAAACAGCTTTTCGCGGGCTGAAAATGCCACTTTTGCCACTCACTGTATGGAGTCAATTCCTTCATCCAACGTGACTGGAAAAAGCTTTTGCCTTCATATCTATCATATTTGAACAGCATCTGACAGTGAAACATGTTTGTAAACATTGATTTTCAAATTGTGCACTGTTGCTATGTCTATTGGTCTAAAACAGCTTTTCGCGGGCTGAAAATGTCACTTTTGCCACTCACTGCATTGAGTCAATTCCTTCATACAACCTGACTGGAAACAGCTTTTGCCTTCATATTTATCATATTTGAACAGCATCTGACAGTGAAACATGTTTGTATTCATTGATTTTAAAAAAGTGCACTGTTTCTATTTCTATTGCTCTAAAACAGCTTTTCGCTGGCTGAAAATGCCACTTTTGCCACTCACTGTATGGAGTCAATTCCTTCATACAATGTGACTGGAAACAGCTTTTGCCTTGATATTTATCATATTTGAACAGCATCTGACAGTGAAACTTGTTTGTAAACATTGATTTTGAAAAACTGCAGTCTACCTGTTTCTCATGCTCTATAACAGCTTTTCGCGGGCTGAAAATTCCACTTTTGCCACGTACCTTATGGAGTCAATTCCTTGATACAACGTGACTGGAAACAGCTTTTGCCTTCATATTTATCATATTTGAACAGCATCTGACAGTGAAACATGTTTGTAAACATTGATTTTGAAAAACTGCAGTCAACCTGTTTCTAATGCTCTAAAACAGCTTTTCGCGGGCTGAAAATGCCACTTTTGCCACTTACTGTTTGGAGTCAATTCCTTGATACAACGTGACTGGAAACAGTTATTGCCTTCATATTTATCATATTTAAACAGCATCTGACAGTGAAGCATGTTTGTAAACATTGATTTTCAAAAAGTGCACTGTTGCTATTTCTAATGCTCTAAAACAGCTTTTCGCAGGCTGAAAATGCCACTTTTGCCACTCACTGTATGGAGTCAATTCCTTCATCCAACGTGACTGGAAAAAGCTTTTGCCTTCATATCTATCATATTTGAACAGCATCTGACGGTGAAACATGTTTGTAAACATTGATTTTCAAAAAGTTCACTGTTGCTGTTTCTAATGCTCTAAAACAGCTTTTCGCGGGCTGAAAATGCCACTTTTGCCACTCACTGTATTGAGTCAATTCCTTGATACAACGTAACTGGAAACAGCCTTTGCCTTCATATTTAACATATTTGAACAGCATCTGACAGTGAAACATGTTATTAAACATTGATTTTCAAAAAGTGCACTGTTGTTATTTCTATTGCTCTAAACCAGCTTTTCGCGGGCTGAAAATGCCACTTTTGCCACTCACTGTATGGAGTAAATTCCTTGATACAACGTGACTGGAAACAGCTTTTGCCTTCATATCTATCATATTTGATCAGCATCTGACAGTGAAACATGTTTGTTAACATTGATATTCAAATTGTGCACTGTTGCTATGTCTAATGCTCTAAAACAGCTTTTCGCGGGCTGAAAATGCCACTTTTGCCACTCACTGTATGGAGTAAATTCCTTGATACAACATGACTGGAAACAGCTTTTGCCTTCATATTTATCATATTTGAACAGCATCTGACAGTGAAACATGTTTGTAAACATTGGTTTTGAAAAACTGCAGTCTACCTGTTTCTAATGCTCTAAAACAGCTTTTCGCGGGCTGAAAATGCCACTTTTGCAACTCACTGTATGGAGTCAATTCCTTCATCCAACGTGACTGGAAAAAGCTTTTGCCTTCATATCTATCATATTTGAACAGCATCTGACAGTGAAACATGTTTGTAAACATTGATTTTCAAATTGTGCACTGTTGCTATGTCTATTGCTCTAAAACAGCTGCTCGCGGGCTGAAAATGTCACTTTTGCCACTCACTGTATTGAGTCAATTCCTTCATACAACCTGACTGGAAACAGCTTTTGCCTTCATATTTATCATATTTGAACAGCATCTGACAGTGAAACATGTTTGTATACATTGATTTTAAAAAAGTGCACTGTTGCTATTTCTATTGCTCTAATACAGCTTTTCGCTGGCTGAAAATGCCACTTTTGCCATTTACTGTATGGAGTCAATTCCTTTATACAAAGTGACTGGAAAAAGCTTTTGCCTTCATATTTATCATATTTGAAAACCATCTGACAGTGAAACATGGTTGTAAACATTGATTTTCAACAGGTCCACTGTTGCTATTTCTACTGCTCTTAAACATCTATTCGCGGGCTGAAAATTACACTTTTGCCACTCACTGTATGGAGTCCATTAATTGATACAACGTGACTGGAAACAGCTTTTGCCTTCATATTTATCATATTTGAACAGCATCTGACAGTGAAACATGTTTGTAAACATTGATTTTCAAAAAGTGCACTGTTGCTATTTCTAATGCTCTAAAACAGCTTTTCGGGGGCTGAAAATGCCACTTTTGCCACTCACTGTATGGAGTCAATTCCTTCATCCAACGTGACTGGAAAAAGCTTTTGCCTTCATATCTATCATATTTGAACAGCATCTGACAGTGAAACATGTTTGTAAACATTGATTTTCAAATTGTGCACTGTTGCTATTTCTATTGCTTTAAAACAGCTTTTCGCGGGCTGAAAATGCCACTTTTGCCACTCACTGTATGGAGTCAATTCCTTTATACAAAGTGACAGGAAAAAGCTTTTGCCTTCATATTTATCAAATTTAAACAGCATCTGACAGTCAAACATGTTTGTAAACATTGATTTTCAAATTGTAAACTGTTGCTATGTCTAATGCTCTAAAACAGCTTTTCGAGCGCTGAAAATGCCACTTTTGCCACTCACTGTATGGAGTCAATTCCTTCATACAATGTGACTGGAAAAAGCTTTTGCCTTCATATTTATCATATTTGAACAGCATCTGACAGTGAAACTTGTTTGTATACATTGATTTTGAAAAACTGCAGTCTACCTGTTTCTCATTCTCTATAACAGCTTTTCGCGGACTGAAAATGCCACTTTTGCCACTTACCTTATGGAGTCAATTCCTTGACACAACGTGACTGGAAACAGTTATTGCCTTCATATTTATCATATTTAAACAGCATCTGACAGTGAAACATGTTTGTAAACATTGATTTTCAAAAAGTGCACTGTTGCTATTTCTAATGCTCTAAAACAGCTTTTCGCGGGCTGAAAATGCCACTTTTGCCACTCACTGTATTGAGTCAATTCCGTGATACAACGTGACTGGAAACAGCTTTTGCCTTCATATTTATCATATTTAAACAGCATCTGACAGTGAAGCATGTTTGTAAACATTGATTTTCAAAAAGTGCACTGTTGCTATTTCTAATGTTCTAAAACAGCTTTTCGCGGGCTGAAAATGCCACTTTTGCCACTCACTGTATGGAGTCAATTCCTTCATCCAACGTGACTGGAAAAAGCTTTTGCCTTCATATCTATCATATTTGAACAGCATCTGACAGTGAAACATGTTTGTAAACATTGATTTTCAAATTGTGCACTGTTGCTATGTCTATTGGTCTAAAACAGCTTTTCGCGGGCTGAAAATGCCACTTTTGCCACTCACTGCATTGAGTCAATTCCTTCATACAACCTGACTGGAAACAGCTTTTACCTTCATATTTATCATATTTGAACAGCATCTGACAGTGAAACATGTTTGTATTCATTGATTTTAAAAAAGTGCACTGTTTCTATTTCTATTGCTCTAAAACAGCTTTTCGCTGGCTGAAAATGCCACTTTTGCCACTCACTGTATGGAGTCAATTCCTTCATACAATGTGACTGGAAACAGCTTTTGCCTTCATATTTATCATATTTGAACAGCATCTGACAGTGAAACTTGTTTGTAAACATTGATTTTGAAAAACTGCAGTCTACCTGTTTCTCATGCTCTATAACAGCTTTTCGCGGGCTGAAAATTCCACTTTTGCCACGTACCTTATGGAGTCAATTCCTTGATACAACGTGACTGGAAACAGCTTTTGCCTTCATATTTATCATATTTGAACAGCATCTGACAGTGAAACATGTTTGTAAACATTGATTTTGAAAAACTGCAGTCAACCTGTTTCTAATGCTCTAAAACAGCTTTTCGCCGGCTGAAAATGCCACTTTTGCCACTTACTGTTTGGAGTCAATTCCTTGATACAACGTGACTGGAAACAGTTATTGCCTTCATATTTATCATATTTAAACAGCATCTGACAGTGAAGCATGTTTGTAAACATTGATTTTCAAAAAGTGCACTGTTGCTATTTCTAATGCTCTAAAACAGCTTTTCGCAGGCTGAAAATGCCACTTTTGCCACTCACTGTATGGAGTCAATTCCTTCATCCAACGTGACTGGAAAAAGCTTTTGCCTTCATATTTATCATATTTGAACAGCATCTGACAGTGAAACATGTTTGTAAACATTGATTTTCAAAAAGTGCACTGTTGTTATGTCTAATGCTCTAAAACAGCTTTTCGCGGACTGAAAATGCCACTTTTGCCACACACTGTATGGAGTCAATTTCTTGATACAACGTGACTGGAAACAGCTTTTGGCTTCATATTTATCATATTTGAACAGCATCTGACAGTGAAACATGGTTGTAAACATTGATTTTCAAAAGGTCCACTGTTGCTATTTCTACTGCTCTTAAACAGCTTTTCGCGGGCTGAAAATTACACTTTTGCCACTCACTGTATGGAGTCCATTAATTGATACAACGTGACTGGAAACAGCTTTTGCCTTCATATTTATCATATTTGAACAGCATCTGACAGTGAAACATGTTTGTAAACATTGAATTTGAAAAACTGCAGTCTACCTGTTTCTCATGCTCTAAAACAGCTTTTCGCGAGCTGAAAATGCCACTTTTGATACTTACTGTATGGCGTCAATTCCTTGATACAACGTGACAGGAAACAGCTTTTGCCTTCATTTTTATCATATTTGAACAGCATCTGACAGTAAACATTGATTTTCAAAAGGTCCACTGTTGCTATTTCTATTGCTCTAAAACAGCTTGTCGCTGGCTGAAAATTCCACTTTTGTCACTTACTGTACGGAGTCAATTCCTTGATAAAATGTGACTGGAAACAGCATTTGCCTTCATATTCATCATATTTGAATTGCATCATACAGTGAAACAAGTTTGTAAACATTGATTTTTAAAAACTGCAGTCTACCTGTTTCTAATGCTCTAAAACCGATTTTCGTATGCTGAAAATGCCACTTTTGCCACTCACTGTGTGGAATCAATTCCTTGATACAACGTGACTGGAAACAGCTTTTGCCTTCATATTTATCATATTTGAACAGCATCTGACAGTGAAACATGTTTGTAAACATTGATTTTGAAATACTGCAGACTAGCTGTTTTTCCTGCTCTAAAACAGCTTTTCGCGGGCTGAAATTGCCACTTTTGCCACTTACTGTATGGAGTCAATTCCATGATACAACGTGACTGCAGTTTTTAAAAATCAATGTTTACAAACATGTTTCAGTGTCAGATGCTGTTCAAATATGATAAATATGAAGGCAAATCTGTTTCCAGTCTACCTGTTTCTCATGCTCTAAAACAGCTTTTCGCGGGCTGAAAATGCCACTTTTGATACTTACTGTATGGAGTCAATTCCTCCATACAACGTGACTGGAAACAACTTTTGCCTCCAATGTTTTCATATTTGAATAGCATCTGACAGTGAAACATGTTTGTAAACATTGATTTTGAAAAACTGCAGTCTAGCTGTATCTCATGCTCTAAAACAGCTTTTCGCGAGCTGAAAATGCCACTTTTGATACTTACCGTATGGAGTCAATTCCTTGATACAACGTTACAGGAAACAGCTTTTGCCTTCATTTTTATCATATTTGAACAGCATCTGACAGTAAACATTGATTTTCAAAAAGTGCACTGTTGCTATTTCTATTGCTCTAAAACAGCTTGTCGCTGGCTGAAAATTCCACTTTTGTCACTTACTGTACGGAGTCAATTCCTTGATAAAATGTGACTGGAAACAGCTTTTGCCTTCATATTCATCATATTTGAATTGCATCATACAGTGAAACATGTTTGCAAACATTGATTTTTAAAAACTGCAGTCTAGCTGTTTCTCATGCTCTAAAACAGGTATTCGCGGCCTGAAAACGCAACTTTTGATACTTACTGTATGGAGTCAATTCCTTGATACAACGTGACTGGAAAGAGCTTTTGCCTTCATATTTATCATATTTGAACAGCAGCTGACCGTGAAACATGTTTGTAAACATTGATTTTGAAAAACTGCAGTCTAGCTGTTTCTCATTCTCTAAAACTGCTTTTCGCGGGCTGAAAATGACACTTTTGCCAGTCACTATACGTAGTCAATTCCTTGATACAACGTGACTAGAAACAGCATTTGCCTTCATATTTGTCATATTTGAAAAGCATCTGACAGTGAAACATGTTTGTAAACATTGATTTTCAAAAAGTGCACTGTTGCAATTTCTAATGCTCTAAAACAGCTTTTCGCGGACTGAAAATGAGACTTTTGCCAGTCACTAAATGTAGTCAATTCCTTGATACAACGTGACTGAAAACAGCTTTTGCCTTCATATTTATCATATTTGAACAGCATCTGACAGTGAAACATGTTTGTACACGCTGATTTTCAAAAGTGCACTGTTGCTACTTCTAATGCTCTAAAACAGCTTTTCCTTGACTGAAGATGCCACTTTTGTTACTTACTGTATGGAGTCAATTCCTTGACACAACGTGACTGGAAACAGGTTTTGCCTTCATATTTATCATATTTGAACAGCATCTGACAGTGAAACATGTTTGTAAACACTGATTTTCAAATTGTGCACTTTTGCTATGTCTATTGCTTCAAATCAGCTTTTCGCGGGCTGAAAATGCCACTTTTGCCACTCACTGTATGGAGTCAATTCCTTGATACAACGTGACTGGAAACAGCCTTTGCCTTCATATTTATCATATTTGCACAGCATCTGACAGTGAAACAAGTTTGTAAACATTGATTTTTAAAAACTGCAGTCTACCTGTTTCTAATGCTCTAAAAACCGATTTTCGTATGCTGAAAATGCCACTTTTGCCACTCACTGTGTGGAATCAATTCCTTGATACAACGTGACTGGAAAAAGCTTTTGCCTTCATATTTATCATATTTGAACAGCATCTGACAGTGAAACATGTTTGTAAACATTGATTTTGAAAAACTGCAGACTAGCTGTTTTTCCTGCTCTAAAACAGCTTTTCGCGGGCTGAAATTGCCACTTTTGCCACTTACTGTATGGAGTCCATTCCATGATACAACGTGACTGGAAACAGCTTTTGCCTTCATATTTATCATATCTGAACAGCATCTGACACTGAAACATGTTTGTAAACATTGATTTTTAAAAACTGTAGTCTACCTGTTTCTCATGCTCTTAAACAGCTTTTCGCGGGCTGAAAAAGCCACTTTTGAAACTTACTGTATGGAGTCAATTCCCTTACACAAAGTGACTGGAGAGAGCTTTAGCCTTCATATTTATCATATTTGAACAGCATCTGACAGTGAAACTTGTTTGTAAACACTGATTTTGAAAAACTGCAGTCTTATTGTTTCTCATGCTCTGAAACAGCTTTTCGCGGGCTGAAAATGCCACTTTTGATACTTTCTGAATGGAGTCAATTCCTCCATACAACGTGACTGGAAACAGCTTTTGCCTTCATATTTATCATATTTGAACAGCATCTGACAGTGAAACATGTTTGTAAACATTGATTTTAAAAAAGTGCACTGTTGCTATTCTAATGCTCTAAAACAGCTTTTCCTTGACTGAAAATGCCACTTTTGATACTTACTGTATGGAGTCAATTCCTTGACACAACGTGACAGGAAACAGCTTTTGCCTTCATTTTTTTCATATTTGAACAGCATCTGACAGTGAAACATGTTTGTAAACATTGAGTTTCAAAAAGTGCACTGTTGCTATTTCTAATTCTCTAAAAAAGCTTTTCGCGGGCTGAAAATGCCACTTTTGCCATTAACTGTATGGAGTCAATTCCTTGATACAACGTGACTGGAAACAGGTTTTGCCTTCATATTTATCATATTTGAACAGCATCTGACAGTGAAACATGTTTGTAAACATTGATTTTCAAAAAGTGCACTGTTGCTATTTCTAATGCTCTAAAACAGCTTTTCGGGGGCAGAAAATGACACTTTTGCCACTTACTGTATGGAGTCCATTCCATGATACAACGTGACTGGAAACAGCTTTTGCCTTCATATTTATCATATCTGAACAGCATCTGACACTGAAACATGTTTGTAAACATTGATTTTTAAAAACTGCAGTCTACCTGTTTCTCATGCTCTTAAACAGCTTTTCGCGGGCTGAAAATGCCACTTTTGAAACTTACTGTATGGAGTCAATTCCCTTACACAAAGTGACTGGAGAGAGCTTTAGCCTTCATATTTATCATATTTGAACAGCATCTGACAGTGAAACATGTTTGTAAACACTGATTTTGAAAAACTGCAGTCTCATTGTTTCTCATGCTCTGAAACAGCTTTTCGCGTGCTGAAAATGCCACTTTTGATACTTACTGTATGGAGTCAATTCCTCCATACAACGTGACTGGAAACAGCTTTTGCCTTCATATTTATCATATTTGAACAGCATCTGACAGTGAAACATGTTTGTAAACATTGATTTTAAAAAAGTGCACTGTTGCTATTTCTAATGCTCTAAAACAGCTTTTCCTTGACTGAAAATGCCACTTTTGATACTTTCTGCATGGAGTCAATTCCTTGACACAACGTGACAGGAAACAGCTTTTGCCTTCATTTTTTTCATATTTAAACAGCATCTGACAGTGAAACATGTTTGTAAACATTGAGTTTCAAAAAGTGCACTGTTGCTATTTCTAATTCTCTAAAAAAGCTTTTCGCGGGCTGAAAATGCCACTATTGCCATTAACTGTATGGAGTCAATTCCTTGATACAACGTGACTGGAAACAGGTTTTGCCTTCATATTTATCATATTTGAACAGCATCTGACAGTGAAACATGTTTGTAAACATTGATTTTCAAAAAGTGCACTGTTGCTATTTCTAATGCTCTAAAACAGCTTTTCGGGGGCTGAAAATGACACTTTTGCCACTCACTATATGTAGTCAACTCCTTGATACAACGTGAATGGAAACAGCTTTTGGCTTCATATTTATCATATTTGAACACCATCTGACAGTGAAACATGTTTGTAAACATTGATTTTGAAAAACTGCAGTCTAGCTGTTTCTCATGCTCTAAAACAGCTTTTCGCGGGCTGAAAATGTCACTTTTGCCACTCACTGTATAGAGTCCATTACTTGATACAACGTGACCGGAAACAGCTTTTGCCTTAATATTTATCATTTTTGAACAGCATCTGACAGTGAAACATGTTTGTAAACATTGATTTTAAAAAAGTGCACTGTTACTATTTCTAATGCTCTACAACAGCTTTTCGCTGGCTGAAAATGTCACTTTTGCCACGCACTGTATGGAGTCCATTACTTGATACAACGTGACTGGAAACAGCTTTTGCCTTCATATTTATCATATTTGAACAGCATCTGACAGTGAAACATTTTTGTGAACATTGATTTTTAAAATCTGCAGTCTACCTGTTTCTCATGCTCTAAAACATCTTTTCGCTGGCTGAAAATGCCAATTTTGCCACTCACTGTATGGAGTCAATTCCTTGATTCAACATGACTGGAAAAAGCTTTTGCCTTAATATTTATCATATTTGAACAGCATCTGACAGTGAAACATTTTTGTGAACATTGATTTTGAAAATCTGCCGGATACCTGTTTCTCATGCTCTAAAACAGCTTTTCGCGGGCTGAAAATGCGACTTTTGCCACTTAATGTATGGAGTCAATTCCTTGATACAACTTGACTGGAAACAGCTGTTGCCTTCATTTTGATAATATTTGAACAGAATCTGCAGGGAAACATGTTTGAAAAACATTGATTTTCAAAAAGTGCACTGTTGCTATTTCTAATACTCTAAAACAGCTTTTTGCGGGCTGAAAATGCCCCTTTTGCCACTCACTATATGTAGTCAACTCCTTGATACAACGTGACTGGAAACAGCTTTTGCCTTCATATTTATCATATTTGAACAGCATCTGACAGTGAAACATGTTTGTAAACATTGATTTTCAAAAAGTGCACTGTTGCTATTTCTAATGCTCTAAAACAGCTTTTCGCAGGCTGAAAATGCCACTTTTGCAACTCACTGTATTGAGTCAATTCCTTGACACGATATTATTGGAAACAGCTTTTGCCTTCATATTTATCATATTTGAACAGCATCTGACAGTGAAACATGTTTGTAAACACTGATTTTCAAATTGTGCACCTTTGCTATGTCTATTGCTCCAAATCAGCTTTTCGCGGGCTGAAAATGCCACTTTTGCCACTCACTGTATGGAGTCAATTCCTTGATACAACGTGACTGGAAACAGCTTTTGCCTTCATATTTATCATATTTGAACAGCATCTGACAGTGAAACATGTTTGTAAACATTGATTTTAAAAACTGCAGTCTACCTTTTTCTCATGCTCTAAAACAGCTTTTCGCAGGCTGAAAATGCCACTTGTGCCACTCACTGTATGGAGTCAATTCCTTGATACAACGTGACTGGAAACAGCTTTTGCCTTCATATTTATCATATTTGAACAGCATCTGACAGTGAAACATGTTTGTAAACATTGATTTTGAAAAACTGCAGTGTAGCTGTTTCTAAAGCTGTAAAAGAGCTTTTCGCGGGCTGATCATGCCACTTTTGCCACTTACTGTATGGAGTAAATTCCTTGATACAACGTGACTGGAGAGAGCCTTTGCCTTCATATTTATCATATTGGAACAGCATCTGACAGTGAAACATGTTATTAAACATTGATTTTCAAAAAGTGCACTGTTGCTATTTCTAATGCTCTAAAACAGCTTTTCGCGGGCTGAAAATGCCACTTTTGCCACTCACTGTATAGAGTCAATTCCGTGATACAACGTGATTGGAAACAGCTTTTGCCTTCATATTTGTCATATTTGAACAGCATCATACAGTGAAACATGTTGGTAAACATTGATTCTCAAAAAGTGCACTGTTGCTATTTCTATTGCTCTAAAACAGCTTTTCGCGGGCTGAAAATGCCACTTTTGCAACTCACTGTATTGAGTCAATTCCTTGATACAAACGTGACTGGAAACAGCTTTTGCCTTCATATTTATCATATTTGAACAGCATCTGACAGTGAAACATGTTTGTAAACATTCATTTTCAAATTGTAAACTGTTGATATGTCTAATACTCTAAAACAGCTTTTCGAGGGCTGAAAATGCCACTTTTGCCACTCACTGTATTGAGTCAATTCCTTGATACAACGTAACTGGAAACAGCCTTTGCCTTCATATTTATCATATTTGAACAGCATCTGACAGTGAAACATGTTTGTAAACATTGGTTTTGAAAAACTGCAGTCTACCTGTTTCTAATGCTCTATAACAGCTTGTGACAGTGAAACATGTTTGTAAACATTGATTTTCAAATTGTAAACTGTTGCTATGTCTAATGCTCTAAAACAGCTTTTCGAGCGCTGAAAATGCCACTTTTGCCACTCACTGTATGGAGTCAATTCCTTCATACAATGTGACTGGAAACAGCTTTTGCCTTCATATTTATCATATTTGAACAGCATCTGACAGTGAAACATGTTTGTAAACATTGATTTTCAAATTGTGCACTGTTGCTATGTCTATTGCTCTAAAACAGCTTTTCGCGGGCTGAAAATGTCACTTTTGCCACTCACTGTATTGAGTCAATTCCTTCATACAACCTGACTGGAAACAGCTTTTGCCTTCATATTTATCATATTTGAACAGCGTCTGACAGTGAAACATGTTTGTATACATTGATTTTAAAAAAGTGCACTGTTGCTATTTCTATTGCTCTAATACAGCTTTTCGCTGGCTGAAAATGCCACTTTTGCCATTTACTGTATGGAGTCAATTCCTTTATACAAAGTGACTGGAAAAAGCTTTTGCCTTCATATTTATCATATTTAAACAGCATGTGACAGTGAAACATGTTTGTAAACATTGATTTTCAAATTGTAAACTGTTGCTATGTCCAATGCTCTAAAACAGCTTTTCGCGCGCTGAAAATGCCACTTTTGCCACTCACTGTATGGAGTCAATTCCTTCATACAATGTGACTGGAAACAGCTTTTGCCTTCATATTTATCATATTTGAACAGCATCTGACAGTGAAACTTGTTTGTAAACATTGATTTTGAAAAACTGCAGTCTACCTGTTTCTCATGCACTATAACAGCTTTTCGCGGGCTGAAAATGCCACTTTTGCCACTTACCTTATGGAGTCAATTCCTTGATACAGCGTGACTGGAAACAGCTTTTGCCTTCATATTTATCATATTTGAACAGCATCTGACAGTGAAACATGTTTGTAAACATTGATTTTGAAAAACTGCAGTCAACCTGTTTCTAATGCTCTAAAACAGCTTTTCGCCCGCTGAAAATGCCACTTTTGCCACTCACTGTTTGGAGTCAATTCCTTGATACAACGTGACTGGAAACAGTTATTGCCTTCATATTTATCATATTTAAACAGCATCTGACAGTGAAGCATGTTTGTAAACATTGATTTTCAAAAAGTGCACTGTTGCTATTTCTAATGCTTTAAAACATCTTTTCGCGGGCTGAAAATGCCACTTTTGCCACTCACTGTATTGAGTCAATTCCGTGATACAACGTGACTGGAAACAGCTATTGCCTTCATATTTATCATATTTGAACAGCATCTGACAGTGAAACATGTTGGTAAACATTGATTCTCAAAAAGTGCACTGTTGCTATTTCTAATGCTCTAAAACAGCTTTTCGCGTGCTGAAAATGCCACTTTTGCAACTCACTGTATTGAGTCAAATCCTTGATACAACGTGACTGGAAACAGCTTTTGCCTTCATATTTATCATATTTGAACAGCATCTGACAGTGAAACATGTTTGTAAACATTGATTTTCAAAAAGTGCACTGTTGCTATTTCTAATGCTCTAAAACAGCTTTTCGCGGGTTGAAAATGCCTCTTTTGCCACTCACTGTATTGAGTCAATTCCTTGATACAACGTGACTGGAAACAGCCTTTGCCTTCATATTTATCATATTTGAACAGCATCTGACAGTGAAACATGTTATTAAACATTGATTTTCAAAAAGTGCACTGTTGCTGTTTCTAATGCTCTAAAACAGCTTTTCGCGGGCTGAAAATGCCACTTTTGCCACTTACCTTATTGAGTCAATTCCTTGATACAACGTGACTGGAAACAGCTTTTGCCTTCATATTTATCATATTTGAACAGCATCTGACAGTGAAACATGTTTGTAAGCATTGATTTTGAAACAGTGCACTGTTGTTATTTCTAATGTTCTAAACCAGCTTTTCGCGGGCTGAAAATGCCACTTTTGCCACTCACTGTATGGAGTAAATTCCTTGATACAACGTGACTGGAAACAGCTTTTGCCTTCATATCTATCATATTTGAACAGCATCTGACAGTGAAACATGTTTGTTAACATTGATTTTCAAATTGTGCACTGTTGCTATGTCTAATGCTCTAAAACAGCTTTTCGCGGGCTGAAAATGCCACTTTTGCCACTCACTGTATGGAGTCAATTCCTTCATACAATGTGACTGGAAACAGCTTTTGCCTTCATATTTATCATATTTGAACAGCATCTGACAGTGAAACTTGTTTGTAAACATTGATTTTGAAAAACTGCAGTCTACCTGTTTCTATTGCTCTAAAACAGCTTTTCGCGGGCAGAAAATGCCACTTTTGCCATTTACAGTTTGGAGTCAATTCCTTGATACAACGTGACTGGAAACAGTTATTGCCTTCATATCTATCATATGTGAAGAGCATCTGACAGTGAAACATGTTTGTAAACATTGATTTTCAAATTGTGCACTGTTGCTATGTCTATTGGTCTAAAACAGCTTTTCGCGGGCTGAAAATGTCACTTTTGCCACTCACTGCATTGAGTCAATTCCTTCATACAACCTGACTGGAAACAGCTTTTACCTTCATATTTATCATATTTGAACAGCATCTGACAGTGAAACATGTTTGTATTCATTGATTTTAAAAAAGTGCACTGTTTCTATTTCTATTGCTCTAAAACAGCTTTTCGCTGGCTGAAAATGCCACTTTTGCCACTCACTGTATGGAGTCAATTCCTTCATACAATGTGACTGGAAACAGCTTTTGCCTTCATATTTATCATATTTGAACAGCATCTGACAGTGAAACATGTTTGTAAACATTGATTTTGAAAAACTACAGTCTACCTTTTTCTCATGCTCTAAAACAGCTTTTCGCGGGCTGAAAATGCCACTTTTGCCACTCACTGTATGGAGTCAATTCCTTGATACAACGTGACTGGAAACAGCTTTTGCCTTCATATTTATCATATTTGAACAGCATCTGACAGTGAAACATGTTTGTAAACATTGATTTTCAAAAAGTGCACTGTTGCTATTTCTAATGCTCTAAAACAGCGTTTCGCGGGCTGAAAATGTCACTTTTGCCACTCACTGTATAGAGTCCATTTCTTGATACAACGTGACCGGAAACAGCTTTTGCCTTCATATTTATCATTTTTGAACAGCATCTGACAGTGAAACTTGTTTGTAAACATTGATTTTCAAAAAGTGCACTGTTTCTATTTCTAATGCTCTACAACAGCTTTTCGCGGGCTGAAAATGCCAATTTTGCCACTCACTGTATGGAGTCAATTCCTTGATACAACATGACTGGAAACAGCTTTTGCCTTCATATTTATCATATTTGAACAGCATCTGACAGTGAAACATTTTTGTGAACATTGATTTTTAAAATCTGCAGTCTACCTGTTTCTCATGCTCTAAAACAGCTTTTCGCGGGCTGAAAATGCCACTTTTGCCACTCACTGTATGGAGTCAATTCCTTGATACAACGTGACTGGAAACAGCTTTTGCCTTCATATTTATCATATCTGAACAGCATCTGACAGTAAAACATGTTTGTAAACATTGATTTTGAAAAACTGCAGTCGACCTGTTTGTCATGGTCTAAAACAGCTTTTCGCGAGCTGAAAATGCCACTTTTGCAACTCACTGTGTCAAGTCAATTCCTTGATAGCAGTGACTGGGGCTCTTGCACCTTCATATTTTTCTATGTTTGAACAACGTCTGACAGTGAAACCTGTTTGCAAACATTAGACTTTTCAAAAGTGCACTTTATTTGAAACATTTCTAATGCTCTAAAAACAGCTTACGCGGGCTGAAAATGCCACTTTGCCACTCACTCTATGATGAGTCCATTCATGACACACGTAACTTCAAGAGCAACTTACACTTGCTATGTTATCATATTTGAACAGCATCTGACAGTGAAACATGTTTGTACACGCTGATTTTCAAAAGTGCACTGTTGCTATTTCTAATGCTCTAAAACAGCTTTTCGCGGGCTGAAAATGCCACTTTTGATACTTACTGTATGGAGTCAATTCCTTGATACAACGTGACTGGAAGCAGCTTTTGCCTTCATATTTATCATATTTGAACAGCATCTGACAGTGAAACATGTTTGTAAGCATTGATTTTCAAACAGTGCACTGTTGTTATTTCTAATGTTCTAAACCAGCTTTTCGCGGGCTGAAAATGCCACTTTTGCCACTCACTGTATGGAGAAAATTCCTTGATACAACGTGACTGGAAACAGCTTTTGCCTTCAAATCTATCATATTTGAACAGCATCTGACAGTGAAACATGTTTGTAAACATTGATTTTCAAATTGTACACTATTTTTACTCATCTATTGCTCTAAAACAGCTTTTCGCGGGCTGAAATGCCACTTTTGCCACTCAGTGTATGGAGTCAATTCCTTGATACAACGTAACTGGACACAGCTTTTGCCTTCATTTTTATCATATTTGAAGAGCTTCTGACAGTGAAAAATGTTTGTAAACATTGATTTTCAAAAAGTGCACTGTAGCTATTTCTAATGCTCTAAAACAGCTTTTCGCGGGCTGAAAATGCCACTTTGGTCATTAACTGTGTAATCTCAATTCCCTTACACAACGTGACTGGAAACAGCTTTTGCCTTCATATTTATCATATTTGAACAGCATCTGACAGTGAAACATGTTTGTAAACATTGTTTTGAAAAACTGCAGTCTAACTGTCTCTCATGCTCTAAAACAGCTTTTCGCGGGCTGAAAATGCCACTTTTGCCACTCACTGTTTGGAGTCAATTCCTTGATACAACGTGACTGGAAACAGTTATTGCCTTCATATTTATCATATTTAAACAGCATCTGACAGTGAAGCATGTTTGTAAACATTGCTTTTCAAAAAGTGCACTGTTGCTATTTCTAATGCTCTAAAACAGCTTTTCGCGGGCTGAAAATGCCACTTTTGCCACTCACTGTATGGAGTCAATTCCTTGATACAACGTGACTGGGAAAAGCTTTTGCCTTCATATTTATCATATTTGAACATCATCTGACAGTGAAATATGTTTGTAAACATTGATTTTGAAAAACTGCAATCTAGCTGTTTCTCATGCTGTAAAACAGCTTCTCGCGGGCTGAAAATTCCACTTTTGCCTCTTACTGTATGGAGTCAATTCCTTGATCTATAACTGAAACAACCTTTACCTGCTCATATTTATCTATATTATTTGAACAGCATGACGGTAAAACATATTTCTTCATTGATTTCAAAAATTTTTGTTGTTATTTCTAATACTCTAAACCAGCTTTCACTTAGGCTGAAAATGCCACTTTGCCTTTCACTGTATCAGTTAAGTTGTGATACAGCATGGCTGGGCTCAGCTTTGCCTTCATATCTATCATATTTAGTTTAACATCTGACAGGTGAAACATGTTTCTTAGCACATTGATTTTCAAATTATTTTTCTATTTGCTATATCTAAGTAACTCTAAAACAGCTTTACCATGGGCTGAAAATGCCACTTTTGCCTCACTTACATATGGAGTAAATTCCTTGTGCAACTTGACTGGAGAGCAGCTTTGCTGTATTTATCATATTTGAACAGCATCTGACAGTGAAACATGTTTGTAAACATTGATTTTGAAAAACTGCAGTCTACCTGTTTCTCATGCTCTAAAACAGCTTTTCGCCGGCTGAAAATGCCACTTTTGCAACTCACTGTATGGAGTCAATTCCTTCATCCAACGTGACTGGAAAAAGCTTTTGCCTTCATATCCATCATATTTGAACAGCATCTGACAGTGAAACATGTTTGTAAACATTGATTTTCAAATTGTGCACTGTTGCTATGTCTATTGCTCTAAAACAGCTTTTCGCGGGCTGAAAATGTCACTTTTGCCACTCACTGTATTGAGTCAATTCCTTCATACAAACTGACTGGAAACAGCTTTTGCCTTCATATTTATCATATTTGAACAGCATCTGACAGTGAAACATGTTTGTATGAATTGATTTTAAAAAAGTGCACTGTTGCTATTTCTATTGCTCTAATACAGCTTTTCGCTGGCTGAAAATGCCACTTTTGCCATTTACTGTATGGAGTCAATTCCTTTATACAAAGTGACTGGAAAAAGCTTTTGCCTTCATATTTATCATATTTGAAAACCATCTGACAGTGAAACATGGTTGTAAACATTGATTTTCAAAAGGTCCACTGTTGCTATTTCTACTGCTCTTAAACATCTTTTCGCGGGCTGAAAATGACACTTTTGCCACTCACTGTATGGAGTCCATTAATTGATACAACGTGACTGGAAACAGCTTTTGCCTTCATATTCATCATATTTGAACAGCATCTGACAGTGAAACATGTTTGTTAACATTGAATTTGAAAAACTGCAGTCTACCTGTTTCTCATGCTCTAAAACAGCTTTTCGCGGGCTGAAAATGCCACTTTTGATACTTACTGTATGGAGTCAATTCCTCCATACAACGTGACTGGAAACAACTTTTGCCTCCAATGTTTTCATATTTGAATAGCATCTGACAGTGAAACATGTTTGTAAACATTGATTTTGAAAAACTGCAGTCTAGCTGTATCTCATGCTCTAAAACAGCTTTTCGCGAGCTGAAAATGCCACTTTTGATACTTACCGTATGGAGTCAATTCCTTGATACAACGTTACAGGAAACAGCTTTTGCCTTCATTTTTATCATATTTAAACAGCATTTGACAGTAAACATTGATTTTCAAAAAGTGCACTGTTGCTATTTCTATTGCTCTAAAACAGCTTGTCGCTGGCTGAAAATTCCACTTTTGTCACTTACTGTACGGAGTCAATTCCTTGATAAAATGTGACTGGAAACAGCTTTTGCCCTCATATTCATCATATTTGAATTGCATCATACAGTGAAACATGTTTGCAAACATTGATTTTTAAAAACTGCAGTCTAGCTGTTTCTCATGCTCTAAAACAGGTATTCGCGGCCTGAAAATGCCACTTTTGATACTTACTGTATGGAGTCAATTCCTTGATACAACGTGACTGGAAAGAGCTTTTGCCTTCATATTTATCATATTTGAACAGCAGCTGACCGTGAAACATGTTTGTAAACATTGATTTTGAAAAACTGCAGTCTAGCTGTTTCTCATGCTCTAAAACACCTTTTCGCGGGCTGAAAATGACACTTTTGCCAGTCACTATACGTAGTCAATTCCTTGATACAACGTGACTAGAAACAGCTTTTGCCTTAATATTTATCATATTTGAACAGCATCTGACAGTGAAACATGTTTGTAAACATTGATTTTCAAAAAGTGCACTGTTGTTATGTCTAATGCTCTAAAACAGCTTTTCGCGGACTGAAAATGCCACTTTTGCCACACACTGTATGGAGTCAATGACTTGATACAACGTGACTGGAAACAGCTTTTGCCTTCATATTTATCATATTTGAACAGCATCTGACAGTGAAACATGTTTGTAAACATTGATTTTGAAAAACTACAGTATAGCTGTTTCTCATGCTCTCAAACAGCTTTTCGCGGGCTGTAAAATCCACTTTTGCGAATTACTGTATGGAGTCAATTACTTGATATAACGTGACTGGAAACAGCTTTTGCCTTCATATTTATCATATTTGAAAACCATCTGACAGTGAAACATGGTTGTAAACATTGATTTTCAAAAGGTCCACTGTTGCTATTTCTACTGCTCTTAAACAGCTTTTCGCGGGCTGAAAATTACACTTTTGCCACTCACTGTATGGAGTCCATTAATTGATACAACGTGACTGGAAACAGCTTTTGCCTTCATATTTATCATATTTGAACAGCATCTGACAGTGAAACATGTTTGTAAACATTGAATTTGAAAACCTGCAGTCTACCTGTTTCTCATGCTCTAAAACAGCTTTTCGCGAGCTGAAAATGCCACTTTTGATACTTACCGTATGGCGTCAATTCCTTGATACAACGTGAAAGGGAAACAGCTTTTGCCTTCATTTTTATCATATTTGAACAGCATCTGACAGTAAACATTGATTTTCAAAAGGTCCACTGTTGCTATTTCTAATGCTCTAAAACAGGTTGTCGCTGGCTGAAAATTCCACTTTTGTCACTTACTGTACGGAGTCAATTCCTTGATAAAATGTGACTGGAAACAGCTTTTGCCTTCATATTCATCATATTTGAATTGCATCATACAGTGAAACAAGTTTGTAAACATTGATTTTTAAAAACTGCAGTCTACCTGTTTCTAATGCTCTAAAACCGATTTTCGTATGCTGAAAATGCCAGTTTTGCCACTCACTGTGTGGAATCAATTCCTTGATACAACGTGACTGGAAACAGCTTTTGCCTTCATATTTATCATATTTGAACAGCATCTGACAGTGAAACATGTTTGTAAACATTGATTTTCAAAAGGTCCACTGTTGCTATTTCTACTGCTCTTAAACAGCTTTTCGCGGGCTGAAAATTACACTTTTGCCACTCACTGTATGGAGTCCATTAATTGATACAACGTGACTGGAAACAGCTTTTGCCTTCATAGTTATCATATTTGAACAGCATCTGACAGTGAAACATGTTTGTAAACATTGAATTTGAAAAACTGCAGTCTACCTGTTTCTCATGCTCTAAAACAGCTTTTCGCGAGCTGAAAATGCCACTTTTGATACTTACTGTATGGCGTCAATTCCTTGATACAACGTGACAGGAAACAGCTTTTGCCTTCATTTTTATCATATTTGAACAGCATCTGACAGTAAACATTGATTTTCAAAAGGTCCACTGTTGCTATTTCTATTGCTCTAAAACAGGTTGTCGCTGGCTGAAAATTCCCCTTTTGTCACTTACTGTACGGAGTCAATTCCTTGATAAAATGTGACTGGAAACAGCTTTTGCCTTCATATTCATCATATTTGAATTGCATCATACAGTGAAACAAGTTTGTAAACATTGATTTTTAAAAACTGCAGTCTACCTGTTTCTAATGCTCTAAAACCGATTTTCGTATGCTGAAAATGCCAGTTTTGCCACTCACTGTGTGGAATCAATTCCTTGATACAACGTGACTGGAAACAGCTTTTGCCTTCATATTTATCATATTTGAACAGCATCTGACAGTGAAACATGTTTGTAAACATTGATTTTGAAATACTGCAGACTAGCTGTTTTTCCTGCTCTAAAACAGCTTTTCGCGGGCTGAAATTGCCACTTTTGCCACTTACTGTTTGGAGTCAATTCCATGATACAACGTGACTGGAAACAGCTTTTCCCATCACATTTATCATATTTGAAGAGCATCTGACACTGAAACATGTTTGTAAACATTGATTTTTAAAAACTGCAGTCTACCTGTTTCTCATGCTCTTAAACAGCTTTTCGCCGGCTGAAAATGCCACTTTTGAAACTTACTGTATGGAGTCAATTCCCTTACACAAAGTGACTGGAGAGAGCTATAGCCTTCATATTTATCATTTTTGAAGAGCATCTGACAGTGAAACATGTTTGTAAACACTGATTTTGAAAAACTGCAGTCTCATTGTTTCTCATGCTCTGAAACAGCTTTTCGCGGGCTGAAAATGCCACTTTTGATACTTACTCTATGGAGTCAATTCCTCCATACAGCGTGACTGGAAACAGCTTTTGCCTTCATATTTATCATATTTGAACAGCATCTGACAGTGAAACATGTTTGTAAACATTGATTTTAAAAAAGTGCACTGTTGCTATTTCTAATGCTCTAAAACAGCTTTTCCTTGACTGAAAATGCCACTTTTGATACTTACTGTATGGAGTCAATTCCTTGACACAACGTGACAGGAAACAGCTTTGCCTTCATTTTTTCATATTTGAACAGCATCTGACAGTGAAACATGTTTGTAAACATTGATTTTCAAAAAGTGCACTGTTGTTATTTCTAATTCTCTAAAAAAGCTTTTCGCGGGCTGAAAATGCCACTTTTGCCATTAACTGTATGGAGTCAATTCCTTGATACAACGTGACTGGAAACAGGTTTTGCCTTCATATTTATCATATTTGAACAGCATCTGACAGTGAAACATGTTATTAAACATTGATTTTCAAAAAGTGCACTGCTGCTATTTCTAATGCTCTAAAACAGCTTTTCGCGGGCTGAAAATGCCACTTTTGCCACTCACTGTATGGAGTCAATTCCTTGATACAACGTGACTGGAAACAGCCTTTGCCTTCATATTTATCATATTTGAACAGCATCTGACAGTGAAACATGTTATTAAACATTGATTTTCAAAACGTGCACTGTTGCTATTTCTAATGCTCTAAAACAGCTTTTCGCGGGATGAAAATGCCACTTTTGCATTTACTGTATGGAGTCAATTCCTTTATACAAAGTGACTGGAAAAAGCTTTTGCCTTCATATTTATCATATTTAAACAGCATCTTACAGTGAAACATGTTTGTAAACATTGATTTTCAAATTGTGCACTGTTGCTATGTCTAATGCTCTAAAACAGCTGTTCGCGGGCTGAAAATGCCACTTTTGCCAATCACTGTATGGAGTCAATTCCTTGATACAATGTGACTGGAAATAGCTTTTGCCTTCATATTTATCATATTTGAACAGCATCTGACAGTGAAGCATGTTTGTAAACATTGATTTTCAAAAAGTGCACTGTTGCTATTTCTAATGCTCTAAAACAGCTTTTCGTGGGCTGAAAATGCCACTTTTGCCACTCACTGTATGGAGTCAATTCCTTGATACAACGTGACTGGAAACAGCTTTTGCCTTCATATTTATCATATTTAAACAGCATCTGACAGTGAAACATGTTTGTAAACATTGATTTTGAAAAACTGAAGTCTACCTGTTTCTCATGCTCTAAAACAGCTTTTCGCAGTCTGAAAATGCCACTTGTGCCACTCACTGTATGGATTCAATTCCTTGATACAACGTGACTGGAAACAGCTTTTGCCTTCATATTTATCATATTTGAACAGCATCTGACAGTGAAACATGTTTGTAAACATTGAATTTGAAAAACTGCAGTCTACCTGTTTCTCATGCTCTAAAACAGCTTTTCGCGAGCTGAAAATGCCACTTTTTATACTTACCGTATGGCGTCAATTCCTTGATACAACGTGAAAGGGAAACAGCTTTTGCCTTCATTTTTATCATATTTGAACAGCATCTGACAGCAAACATTGATTTTCAAAAGGTCCACTGTTGCTATTTCTATTGCTCTAAAACAGGTTGTCGCTGGCTGAAAATTCCACTTTTGTCACTTACTGTACGGAGTCAATTCCTTGATAAAATGTGACTGGAAACAGCTTTTGCCTTCATATTCATCATATTTGAATTGCATCACACAGTGAAACAAGTTTGTAAACATTGATTTTTAAAAACTGCAGTCTACCTGTTTCTAATGCTCTAAAACAGCTTTTCGTATGCTGAAAATGCCAGTTTTGCCACTCACTGTGTGGAATCAATTCCTTGATACAACGTGACTGGAAACAGCTTTTGCCTTCATATTTATCATATTTGAACAGCATCTGACAGTGAAACATGTTTGTAAACATTGATTTTGAAATACTGCAGACTAGCTGTTTTTCCTGCTCAAAAACAGCTTTTCGCGGGCTGAAATTGCCACTTTTGCCACTTACTGTATGGAGTCAATTCCATGATACAACGTGACTGGAAACAGCTTTTCCCATCATATTTATCATATTTGAACAGCATCTGACACTGAAACATGTTTGTAAACATTGATTTTTAAAAACTGCAGTCTACCTGTTTCTCATGCTCTTAAACAGCTTTTCGCGGGCTGAAAATGCCACTTTTGAAACTTACTGTATGGAGTCAATTCCCTTACACAAAGTGACTGGAGAGAGCTATAGCCTTCATATTTATCATTTTTGAAGAGCATCTGACAGTGAAACATGTTTGTAAACACTGATTTTGAAAAACTGCAGTCTCATTGTTTCTCATGCTCTGAAACAGCTTTTCGCGGGCTGAAAATGCCACTTTTGATACTTACTCTATGGAGTCAATTCCTCCATACAACGTGACTGGAAACAGCTTTTGCCTTCATATTTATCATATTTGAACAGCATCTGACAGTGAAACATGTTTGTAAACATTGATTTTAAAAAAGTGGACTGTTGCTATTTCTAATGCTCTAAAACAGCTTTTCCTTGACTGAAAATGCCACTTTTGATACTTACTGCATGGAGTCAATTCCTTGACACAACGTGACAGGAAACAGCTTTTGCCTTCATTTTTATCATATTTGAACAGCATCTGAAAGTGAAACATGTTTGTAAACATTGAGTTTGAAAAAGTGCACTGTTGCTATTTCTAATTCTCTAAAAAAGCTTTTCGCGGGCTGAAAATGCCACTTTTGCCATTAACTGTATGGAGTCAATTCCTTGATACAACGTGACTGGAAACAGGTTTTGCCTTCATATTTATCATATTTGAACAGCATCTGACAGTGAAACATGTTTGTAAACATTGATTTTCAAAAAGTGCACTGTTGCTATTTCTAATGCTCTAAAACAGCTTTTCGGGGGCTGAAAATGCCACTTTTGCCACTCACTGTATGGAGTAAATTCCTTCATCCAACGTGACTGGAAACAGCTTTTGCCTTCATATCTATCATATTTGAACAGCATCTGACAGTGAAACATGTTTGTTAACATTGATTTTCAAATTGTGCACTGTTGCTATGTCTAATGCTCTAAAACAGCTTTTCGCGGGCTGAAAATGCCACTTTTGCCACTCACTGTATGGAGTCAATTCCTTGATACAACGTGACTGGAAACAGTTATTGCCTTCATATTTATCATATTTGAACAGCATCTGACAGTGAAACATGTTTGTAAACATTGATTTTGAAAAACTGCAGTGTACCTTTTTCTCATGCTCTAAAACAGCTTTTCGCGTGCTCAAAATGCCACTTTTGCCACTCACTGTATAGAGTCAATTCCTTGATACAACGTGACTGGAAACAGCTTTTGCCTTCATATTTATCATATTTGAACAGCATCTGACAGTGAAACATGTTTGTAAACATTGATTTTAAAATTGTGCACTGTTGCTATGACTAATGCTCTAAAACAGCTTTTCGCCGGCTGAAAATGCCACTTTTGCCACTCAATGTATGGAGTCAATTCCTTGACACAACGTGACTGGAAACAGCTTTTGCCTTCATATTTATCATATTTGAACAGCATCTGACAGTGAAACATGTTTGTAAACACTGATTTTGAAAAACTGCAGTCTCATTGTTTCTCATGCTCTGAAACAGCTTTTCGCGGGCTGAAAATGCCACTTTTGATACTTACTGTATGGAGTCAATTCCTCCATACAACGTGACTGGAAGCAGCTTTTGCCTTCATATTTATCATATTTGAACAGCATCTGACAGTGAAACATGTTTGTAAACATTGATTTTAAAAAAGTGCACTGTTGCTATTTCTAATGCTCTAAAACAGCTTTTCCTTGACTGAAAATGCCACTTTTGATACTTACTGCATGGAGTCAATTCCTTGACACAACGTGACAGGAAACAGCTTTTGCCTTCATTTTTTTCATATTTGAACAGCATCTGAAAGTGAAACATGTTTGTAAACATTGATTTTCAAATTGTGCACTGTTGCTATGTCTATTGCTCTAAAACAGCTTTTCGCGGGCTGAAAATGCCACTTTTGCCACTCACTGTATGGCGTCAATTCCTTGATACAACGTGACTGGAAACAACTTTTGCCTTCATATTTATCATATTTGAACAGCATCTGACAGTAAAACATGTTTGTAAACATTGATTTTCAAAAAGTGCACTGTTGCTATTTCTAATGCTCTAAAACAGCTTTTCGCGGTCTGAAGATGCCACTTTTGCCACTCACTGTATTGAATCAATTCCTTGCCACAACGTGACAGGAAACAGCTTTTGCCTTCATTTTTATCATATTTGAACAGCATCTGACAGTGAAACATGTTTGTAAACATTGATTTTCAAAAAGTGCACTGTTGCTATTTCTAATGCTCTAAAACAGCTTTTCGCGGGCTGAAAATGTCACTTTTGCCACACACTGTATGGAGTCCATTACTTGATACAACGTGACTGGAAACAGCTTTTGCCTTCATATTTATCATATTTGAACAGCATCTGACAGTGAAACTTGTTTGTAAACATTGATTTTGAAAAACTGCAGTCTACCTGTTTCTCATGCTCTATAACAGCTTTTCGCGGGCTGAAAATGCCACTTTTGCCACTTACCTTATGGAGTCAATTCCCTGATACAACGTGACTGGAAACAGCTTTTGCCTTCATATTTATCATATTTGAACAGCATCTGACAGTGAAACATGTTTGTAAACATTGATTTTCAAAAAGTGCACTGTTGCTATGTCTAGTGTTCTAAAACAGCTTTTCGCGGGCTGAAAATGCCACTTTTGCCACTTACCTTATGGAGTCAATTCCTTGATACAACGTGACTGGAAACAGCTTTTGCCTTCATATTTATCATATTTGAACAGCATCTGACAGTGAAACATGTTTGTCAACATTGATTTTGAAAAACTGCAGTCAACCTGTTTCTAATGCTCTAAAACAGCATTCGCGGGCTGAAAATGCCACTTTTGCCACTTACTGTTTGGAGTCAATTCCTTGATACAACGTGACTGGAAACAGTTATTGCCTTCATATTTATCATATTTAAACAGGATCTGACAGTGAAGCATGTTTGTAAACATTGATTTTAAAAAAGTGCACTGTTGCTATTTCTAATGCTCTAAAACAGCTTTTCGCGGGCTGAAAATGCCACTTTTGCCACTCACTGTATTGAGTCAATTCCGTGATACAACGTGACTGGAAACAGCTTTTGCCTTCATATTTATCATATTTGAACAGCATCTGACAGTGAAACATGTTGGTAAACATTGATTTTCAAAAAGTGCACTGTTGCTATTTGTAATGCTCTAAAACAGCTTTTCGCTAGCTGAAAATGCCACTTTTGCCACTCACTGCATTGAGTCAATTCCGTGATACAACGTGACTGGAAACAGCTTTTGCCTTCATATTTATCATATTTGAACAGCATCTGACAGTGAAACATATTGGTAAACATTGATTCTCAAAAAGTGCACTGTTGCTATTTCTAATGCTCTAAAACATCTTTTCGCGGGCTGAAAATGCCACTTTTGCAACTCACTGTATTGAGTCAATTCCTTGATACAACGTGACTGGAAACAGCTTTTGCCTTCATAATTATCATATTTAAACAGCATCTGACAGTGAAACATGTTTGTAAACATTGATTTTCAAAAAGTGCACTGTTGTTATTTCTATTGCTCTAAAACAGCTTTTCGCGGGCTGAAAAAGCCACTTTTGCCACTCACTGTATGGAGTCAATTCCTTCATACAATGTGACTGGAAACAGCTTTTGCCTTCATATTTATCATATTTGAACAGCATCTGACAGTGAAACTTGTTTGTAAACATTGATTTTGAAAAACTGCAGTCGACCTGTTTCTCATGCTCTATAACAGCTTTTCGCGGGCTGAAAATGCCACTTTTGCCACTTTCCTTATGGAGTTAATTCCTTGATACAACGTGACTGGAAATAGCTGTTGCCTTCATATTTATCATATTTGAACAGCATCTGACAGTGAAACATGTTTGTAAACATTGGTTTGAAAAACTGCAGTCAACCTGTTTCTAATGCTCTAAAACAGCTTTTCGCGGGCTGAAAATGCCACTTTTGCCACTCACTGTTTGGAGTCAATTCCTTGATACAACGATACTGGAAACAGTTATTGCCTTCATATTTATCATATTTAAACAGCATCTGACAGTGAAGCATGTTATTAAACATTGATTTTCAAACAGTGCACTGTTTTTATTTCTAATGCTCTAAACCAGCTTTTCGCGGGCTGAAAATGCCACTTTTGCCACTCACTGTATGGAGTAAATTCCTTGATACAACGTGACTGGAAACAGCTTTTGCCTTCATATCTATCATATTTGAACAGCATCTGACAGTGAAACATGTTTGTTAACATTGAATTTCAAATTGTGCACTGTTGCTATGTCTAATGCTCTAAAACAGCTTTTCGGGGGCTGAAAATGCCACTTTTGCCACTCACTGTATGGAGTCAATTCCTTCATACAATGTGACTGGAAACAGCTTTTGCCTTCATATTTATCATATTTGAACAGCATCTGAAAGTGAAACTTGTTTGTAAACATTGATTTTGAAAAACTGCAGTCTACCTGTTTCTCATGCTCTATAACAGCTTTTCGCGGGCTGAAAATGCCACTTTTGCCACTCACTGTATTGAGTCAATTCCGTGATACAACCTGACTGGAAACAGCTTTTGCCTTCATATTTATCATATTTGAACAGCATCTGACAGTAAAACATGTTGGTAAACATTGATTCTCAAAAAGTGCACTGTTGCTATTTCTAATGCTCTAAAACAGCTTTTCGCAGGCTGAAAATGCCACTTTTGCAACTCACTGTATTGAGTCAATTCCTTCATCCAACGTGACTGGAAAAAGCTTTTGCCTTCATATTTATCATATTTGAACAGCATCTGACAGTGAAACATGTTTGTAAACATTGATTTTCAAAAAGTGCACTCTTGCAATTTCTACTGCTCTAAAACAGCTTTTCGCGGGCTGAAAATGCCACTTTTGCCACTCACTGTATTGAGTCAATTCCTTGATACAACGTAGCTGGAAACAGCCTTTGCCTTCATATTTATCATATTTGAACAGCATCTGATAGTGAAACATGTTATTAAACATTGATTTTCAAAAAGTGCACTGTTGTTATTTCTAATGCTCTAAACCAGCTTTTCGCGGGCTGAAAATGCCACTTTTGCCACTCACTGTATGGAGTAAATTCCTTGATACAACGTGACTGGAAACAGCTTTTGCCTTCATATTTATCATATTTGAACAGCATCTGACAGTGAAACATGTTTGTTAAAATTGATTTTCAAATTGTGCACTGTTGCTATGTCTAATGCTCTAAAACAGCTTTTCGCGGGCTGAAAATGCCACTTTTGCCACTCACTGTATGGAGTAAATTCCTTGATACAACATGACTGGAAACAGCTTTTGCCTTCATATTTATCATATTTGAACAGCATCTGACAGTGAAACATGTTTGTAAACATTGATTTTCAAAAAGTGCACTGTTGCTATTTCTAATGCTCTAAAACAGCTTTTCGCGGGCTGAAAATGCCACTTTTGCAACTCACTGTATTGAGTCAATTCCTTGATACAACGTGACTGGAAACAGCTTTTGCCTTCATATTTATCATATTTGAACAGCATCTGACAGTGAAACATGTTTGTAAACATTGATTTTCTAAAAGTGCACTGTTGTTATTTCTAATGCTCTAAAACAGCTTTTCGCGGGCTGAAAATGACCATTTTGCCCATCACTGTATTGAGTCAATTCCTTGATACAACGTAACTGGAAACAGCCTTTGCCTTCATATTTATCATATTTGAACAGCATCTGACAGTGAAACATGTTATTAAACATTGATTTTCAAACAGTGCACTGTTGTTATTTCTATTGCTCTAATCCAGCTTTTCGCGGGCTGAAAATGCCACTTTTGCCACTCACTGTAGGGAGTAAATTCCTTGATACAACGTGACTGGAAACAGCGTTTGCCTTCATATCTATCATATTTGAACAGCATCTGACAGTGAATCATGTTTGTTAACATTGATTTTCAAATTGTGCACTGTTGCTATGTCTAATGTTCTAAAACAGCTTTTCGGGGGCTGAAAATGCCACTTTTGCCACTCACTGTATGGAGTCAATTCCTTCATACAATGTGCCTGGAAACAGCTTTTGCCTTCATATTTATCATATTTGAACAGCATCTGACAGTGAAACTTGTTTGTAAACATTGATTCTCAAAAAGTGCACTGTTGCTATTTCTAATGCTCTAAAACAGCTTTTCGCGTGCTGAAAATGCCACTTTTGCAACTCACTGTATTGAGTCAATTCCTTGATACAACGTGACTGGAAACAGCTTTTGCCTTCATATTTATCATATTTGAACAGCATCTGACAGTGAAACATGTTTGTTAACATTGATTTTCAAATTGGCAACTGTTGCTATGTCTAAGTCTCTAAAACAGCTTTTCGCGGGCTGAAAATGCCACTTTTGCCACTCACTGTATGGAGTCAGTTCCTTCATACAATGTGACTGGAAACAGCTCTTGCCTTCATATTTATCATATTCGAACAGCATCTGACAGTGAAACTTGTTTGTAAACATTGATTTTGAAAAACTGCAGTCTACCTGTTTCTCATGCTCTATAACAGCTTTTCGCGGGTTGAAAATGCCACTTTTGCCACTTACCTTATGGAGTCAATTCCTTGATACAACGTGACTGGAAACAGCTTTTGCCTTCATATTTATCATATTTGAACAGCATCTGACAGTGAAACATGTTTGTAAACATTGATTTTGAAAAACTGCAGTCAACCTGTTTCTAATGCTCTAAAACAGCTTTTCGCGGGCTTAAAATGACACTTTTGCCACTTACTGTTTGGAGTCAATTCCTATATACAACGTGACTGGAAACAGTTATTGCCTTCATATTTATCATATTTAAACAGCATCTGACAGTGAAGCATGTTTGTAAACATTGATTTTCAAAAAGTGCACTGTTGCTATTTCTAATGGTCTAAAACAGCTCTTCGCGGGCTGAAAATGACACTTTTGCCACTCACTGTATGGAGTCAATTCCTTCATCCAACGTGACTGGAAAAAGCTTTTGCCTTCATATCTATCATATTTGAACAGCATCTGACAGTGAAACATGTTTGTAAACATTGATTTTCAAAAAGTGCACAGTTGCTATTTCTAATGCTCTAAAACAGCTTTTCGCGGGCTGAAAATGCCACTTTTGCCACTCACTGTATGGAGTCAATTCCTTGATACAACATGACTGGAAACAGCTTTTGCCTTCATATTTATCATATTTGAACAGCATCTGACAGTGAAACATGTTTGTAAACATTGATTTTCAAATTGTGCACTGTTGCTATGTCTAATGCTCTAAACCAGCTTTTCGCGGGTTGAAAATGCACCTTTTGCCAATCACTGTATGGAGTAAATTCCTTGATACAACGTGACTGGAAACAGCTTTTGCCTTCATATTTATCATATTTGAACAGCATCTGACAGTGAAACATGTTTGTAAACATTGATTTTGAAAAAGTGCACTGTTGCTATTTCTAATGCTCTAAAACAGCTTTTCGCTGTCTGAAAATGCCACTTTTGCCACTCACTGTATGGAGTCAATTCTTTGATACAACGTGACTGGAAACAGCTTTTGCCTTCATATTTATCATATTTGAACAGCATCTGACAGTGAAACATGTTTGTAAACATTGATTTTCAAAAAGTGCACTGCTGCTATTTCTAATGCTCTAAAACAGCTTTTCGCTGTCTGAAAATGCCACTTTTGCCACTCACTGTATGGAGTCAATTCCTTGATACAACGTGACTGGAAACAGCTTTTGCCTTCATATTAATCATATTTGAACAGCATCTGACAGTGAAACATGTTTGTAAACATTGATTTTCAAAAATTGCACTGTTGCTATTTCTAATGCTCTAAAACAGCTT